>CAJQUN010000005.1:10650394-10797894 GCA_907163345.1 Haberlea rhodopensis | reverse complement strand
CTGAGAATTGTTGATCGGATCGATTAAGTCTTTTTGTTTAAAGTAAATGAACTATCAAAAATAAATGAATAAGACTTAGGCTTTCGATTGAAAGACTTTTTATTATGTATGATGAATACATTTACATATGTCATTCATTACAGGCAGTTATCTAAGTCTTCTATATAAGCTGTTGTGCTGACTCCATTTATTTCTTCTTTTTCCCCCTTTTTGTCAGCAGCAATCTCCTAAAGGAAATCCACGATCTGTGTAAGTTGAGTGCAAACAGCATCCAGGCGATTATCTTGAGCAATGAGGGATTTGGCAACAGTAGTTTTCACTTCGGAAGCCAGCTCGATCTGTTCTCTTCTCAGACTGTTCTTATACGAAGCTTGTTGAGAGAACAGATCATTCAGACCACGCTGAATACCATTGATGCTCGTCATCATCTTGTCCTTGAATGAGTCAAAATCCAGAGACATAGTCCGCTGGCTTTGATGAGCTTCTCTTACTCGTTGGGAGAGAAAGAGAAAATTATCAGATAATTCTTGAAGGGACTTGACTACTGATGGAGCATCATCAACGGAGTCTGGAATGTCTTCAGCGTGTGACACAGTCAGCTCTTTTCCTTTGTCAGTTGGCACACCAGAAGAGTCAGCAGATTGGCGAATGTCGGACCGGACTAAGTCCACTAGATCCGAAGAGAATTGATGCAAAAATTACAAGTCTGCAGCAGACTGATCTGGAGGAGAATTGGTTCAACGGGCTCCTCAATCTGTATAGCTGCAACAATGCTAGGCACAACTAGATCAACATTGACAAAGGCTTGGGGGACAACTGTCTGTAGTGTGTCTAGTGTGCTGGTCTGAATTGCTGAGACTGTGGACACAAAAGGAATGGAAGTAGTAGGAGATTCCAGCAGTACGTCCATTGCCTCAGCCTCTGTAGCAGACTGAGCATTAGTCAGTGGCTGCTCCGCTGTTTCAAAAATATCCGGCTCAATGATCTGCCCTGCCACAGTCTGGCTTGCGGTTGGGTGATCTAGACTGGGAGGAGGGGTAGCGGCCGCTGGCGATGCAGACGGACAGTCATATGAAGAGTTAGAATATCCATCTTCAGCTGAGCGATGACTGCGCTATCATCCTGAACAGTCGGGCTGGTGCCATCAAAGTTGGCTTTCTTGGCTTGGAAGGATATTTGCAAGCCTCGGTCTGTCGTTTTCCTGGAACAGCTCCTTGCTATGCATAGCAATGCGAACATCGTCTGTTTCTGTCCCTTTCAAGACCTCCTGTTCCATTTTGTGCAGCCGCTTGAGTTTGCCAAAGAACAAACTGAAGTGATTGACCTTTCTGTACTGGACTCATTCATCGAATACTACGGTCAGAGCCTGTACTTTTTCTTCTACGTTTTCCATGGCAATGTCAATGGCTGTTTTAGCAGCTGACTTGGGCTTGGAAGGGGCAGACTCTGTCACAATGGCTTTGCTCTTCCCAGCAACAGACGTGGGATTAATCCCGGACTAGGTGTAATTGATGTGACTAGAAATAGACACATCTTTAGTGCTTAATTGTCTACGATTTGGTAGGTTTTGATAGATAATTTGATACGTATGCTACCTAATCGTATATTTGTGTAATTGTAGGTACAATCGAAGAAAACGAGCTAAAAATGATGTGTAAAGACCAAGGAGAGATATGGACATGACAAGGACTCAAAGTTGATCAAGAAAAGGGCAAAAATGTAATTTTGGAGGAGGCAATCGATCGCCTGGAAGAAGCAATCGATCGCCTATGGACAGAAACATTTGCATCAAATTTGAAGAGCCAGCGATCGATCGCGAAGAAGGGGCGATCGATCGCCAAAGTCTACTGGAGCTCGGCGATCGATCGCCACTTTATAGCAATCGATCGCCTCAAGGGTTTTTCCGAAAAAAATAATGCAGCGATCGATCGCCACATTCAAGGAGATCGATCGCCGAAGAGTCCGAAAATTAGGAAATTAGGTCTTTTACCATGTTTAAAAGATTGTAACCTATTTTATCAGCCACCAACCCCCATAACTCGAAATTATTGAGTTTTTGATAGTTTTTTGATACTCTTAGAATAATTTGAGATTTTAGATTAATTTTCTTTCAAGTTTTCTTCAAGAACAACGAAGAACGGAACCAGAATCGACAAGCCGGAATCGTGATTTATATTAGTAATTTATTTTCCTCTATTTATTTAATGCTTTCCATCGAGTTTCTATTATTTTTAGATTTAATTATGCTAGGCTAAAACCCTTTGATTCTTGGTTGATGGATACTTGCTTTTGGATTTGAATCTCATGTGAGAATTTGGTTTGGTTTGTTGAATTCAATTTTCGATTTCACTTTGTTTCTCGGATTCGATTTGCATGATTATGGTATTTGTTTATTAGATTGATCACCTAGTATTCATGTGCATAATCTATCGTTTGTTAAGAAACAACTAAGGTTAATAATTAATCGGCTGTAGATGTTATTAATTTCTTAGAAGAAACGGGTGGCTAATCAATTCAAACGGCTGTAGTTTTTATTGATTAGATTTATCGAACTCACTAGTTTTGTAAATTATCATTGATTTAATCTTAACGGCTGTAGTTTTGATTAGAGATTTGATAAGGGTTGGATTGAATGCTGTTTTCTCTTTGACTACGATTAAGGTGGGTAGGAATTCAATTTCCAATCGATGAATAATTGAAAGAATTCGTATGTTGGTAATTTGATGATCAAGAGAGGATTTTCCAAAAGTAAAGTTTACCTGAAAACCAAGAATCGCTTCACTCTCATAAGTTTAAATCATCTTAGTTAATCTCGTTAATTAGTTTAATTTTAGAATTTGCTTAGTAGTAATCATTCATCATAAAACCCCATTGTTACTATTCGTTTTTGGCACGAAATAAATTTACCTTCCCTGTGAGATCGATCCCTACTTCCACTACTACATATTTTTGCTGTTAACTGAAGAATGGTTAATTTGGGCGTACACGATAAACGCACACCAAATTTTGGCGCCGTTGCCGGGGATGGCAACATTTATTTTGTGTCGATTTTTTTTTTTATCCCGCATTACTACTTTGGTTTGTTAATGAGTACAGGTGGATCGTTCAATCACGAAGATAACTTTCACTACGATCCTGAGATTGAGAGGATGCTACATCAGAGGAGACGAGACGCACGAAGAATTTTAGAACAAGAAGAGGAGGAAAGGAACAACATGGCTGCAAATCAAAGCTTGAGGCAGCTGGCAAATCCTAACTTGGATCAACAACCGCTCTGCATCAGTTTCCCTGCTCTAGCCAATAACGTAAACATCAAACTTAAATCTGGTTTAATTCACTTATTGCCAGCTTTTCATGGTCTTGCAGGTGAAAACCCGCATAAGCATCTGATGGAATTCCACGTGGTGTGCACTACCATGAAGCCGACCGGAATCACTGAGGATCAAATAAAGCTAAGAGCGTTCCCGTTTTCTCTAAAGGACGCTGCAAAAGACTGGCTCTTCTACTTACCATCCGGATCGATCACCACGTGGACTGACTTACAAAGAGTATTCCTAGAAAAGTACTTCCCAGCTTCAAGGGCAACGAATTTGAGGAAAGAGATATATGGTGTGAAGCAGCTCTACGAGAAATCACTACACGAGTACTGGGAGAGGTTCAAGAAGTTGTGCGCAAGTTGTCCACAACACCAGATAAGTTGTGATATCCCCGAAATAATTAATTGCAATTAGGGCATTAATTATGTTTATGTGATATTATGGCGATAATTAGATTATGTGTTGGGACTAATTATCTTGGTGAAATGCTTGTCACATGGTAGGCGTGACCCGGTAGAGCATTTCCGGGTACATGTTATACATGTTGGGATTTGGGTGTTATAATGGTTTAAATGATATGGGTTGTATCTCTTTGGTAAAGCATGATTTTAAATGGTGATTTTAGTGCATTGTGGTAAAATACTTTTAAAATATCATGTTGGGGAATTCTACATACCATGCTTGTGTTTAGATGAACATTTAAAATCCCATAACATGGCATGGGAGCCACTTGCATACTTTATATCCCATCACCCCTCTCTTCCAGCTTTTTGGTCCCTAAACCCCCTCCACTCATCCATATCCTTCCATTTTCGTTTCTGAAACAAGAGAGGAGGAGAAAACTTGGAAAAAGGAGTCTTTTTGTGTTTTCTTGCTTGAAACTTGGAGCTCAAGTGGTAAGCTTCCACTATGGTAGAGTTTTGTTGAGTTTTGGTTGGGTTGTAGCTTGTTTTTGGGGTTAAAGGGGGGTAGATCTTGTTCCAACATCTTGTTTATGTTTGGGGGTTGTATTTTAAGGTTGTTTTGTGGTTATATGTTGAGCATGGGAGTTGTTCTTGGTTGTAGATGAGTTTAAGTGTTGTTGGAAGCTCATACATGGAAATTTCTCGCTGGAACAGGGCTGCTCGATCGATCGAGATTAGGGTCAAGGCAGAGCCTGAACAAGGCGTGAAATGAGCTTACCGATCGATCGGTAATTTTTCCCGATCGATCGGTGTGATGTCTCGATCGATCGGAAAAATGGTTCGATCGATCGGTGGAGGCAGTACTTGGATGCCTATTTTTCTTAGCTTGGCGATCGATCGGGGCTTGGGGACCGATCGATCGCAAGGCATAAAATGTGGATTTTGGGATTTTGTTTTAAATGATGTTATTTTTGGTAATGGTTCACTTATTGGCTTCTAATATGGATTCATGTGATTGTGTAGAACCATCCCAGGTAGCCACACATCAAAGGAGATAAAGTTCCACGACATCTCCACTTTTGGAACTAAGGTACGTAGTGAGACGTACAAGCATCGGACGGTAAAACGTATTTATTACGCTTTGAATTGGCTATGCATTATGGTTGCACATGTGGTCTTATTTATGCATTATGGTTGCATATATAGTTGGAACATGCATTATGGTTGCATGTAATTGTGAGTCGGGGTTATATCACAGTGATGAGGAATACTTGCCGCCTTCATGTCGAGGCGATGATAGAATACTTGCCGCTGTCATATTTAGCGATGAAGAATATTTGCCGCAAACATGTCGAAGCGAAGGATCATGCCGCTGTCATGTTGATGCGAGGGATATTATGCCGCTAATATGTCGAAGCGAGGGGTATTAATGCCGCTGTCATGTAACGCGAGGGGTATTATGCCACTGATATAATAAGACTGGGATTGGCCATTGGTATACATGGAACGGATGCATGTCATGACATATATTATTGGTGTTATAATCAATTAATTGTGATTATGGTACAGGGACAACCAAGGGAGCTTTTGTATGTGTTAAGGACAGGAAGTGATTTGCATTTATGGTTTACGCATTGAATTATGATCATACTATTGTGAATATGATTTATATACATGCTCATGGTTTGGGGTTGTTCCTGTAGGTACTTTTGGGCGGACGGGCTAAGGCGGGTTGATGCAGTGAGCCAGTAAGGAGTGCTTTTGGCATAGCAGGCTAAATTTTTGTATAGTATCTACTCTAGGAGTAGTGTAAAGCTATATGATTAGCATTCATTGGTTGAGAATGTAACTAATCCCTTTTGGAACTTTATTTTGGCACTGTAATTTAATAGCTCGGGGCATCAACACAACCTTTATACTCTGTTATGCATGGAAATTTTTATTTACGCCTTTAATTCGCACTTAAGGAACTAGGGTCCTTACATTAGTGGTATCAGAGCTGTGGTTAGAGAACCCGGGAACGAGTGAAGGGTAGCCTTAGTATGGTTGGCTAGGTGTTTACATTTGGGGCATGTTTATGCATGTGGTGCATATTTATGTATACAATTGTTATACTAACATGCTTGTCATTCATATTGTCTAACGGTTTAGCATATATATTGTTTGGAATTGTTGTTAACATTCGTGTTACAGCATGGCGGCTATGAATGCGGGAAACCTCAACGAGGAGGTGGGTGATATTGGGAGCGTGAATGCTAGCATCAGACAGGCAAATTCGTTACCCCCACCTGCTGTGGGCATGGAACCGGTTGCTCAATTACTGTTACCAGGGGAGCTTAGCCTGACACAATTTTTGACCTTCCACCCACCCATGTTTGAAGGAACAGAGACAGGAGAAGAGGCCAAAGAGTGGCTGGAGAGACTAGAACAGATTTTTGTATCTGCGCCGTGTGCTAGGACGGCTTGGTTAAGACTGGCAGAATTCCAACTGGCAAAGAAGTCTTCCATGTGGTGGAAGACGACTGTAATGGAATTGAGGGCACAGGGCATGGTAATTGACTGGACTTTATTTCAGACTCGGTTTCTAAACCGATACTTCTCTGCCGCGGCTAGGCAAACTAAGGAGGATGAATTTACGAATCTGAAGCAAGGGAACCTGACGGTTTCGGACTACGCCATGCACTACTCATCCTTATTGAGGTATGTTCCACACATTGCTACAAATGGGCATGCCAAGATGAGGCACTTCCTGAAGGGGCTGCGACCGGAATTATTTGATCGAGTCATTTCTAACAACCCGACATCCTTTGATGATGCACTGGTTAGAGCGGAGTTAGCGGAGATAGGGGTGAGTGCTTATCCTGAGGCCATACCCTCACCAGCTCCATCGCAATGATCAACATCTGAAAATCTGAGGCCCCGAGGAGGATCTTTTAAGTCGCGGGGGACTTCTTCTTCTTCTACTCGGTTTGGCGGAAGGAGGCCGGAGGGCCGGAAGCAAGGGGATCGGAGGAGTGGTACATCTACTTATGGGGGACCGGCTCAAGCTAGTAGAGCTGGAGATGTCAAGTGCCACTTTTGTGGAGGGCCACATTTGATGCGAGATTGTTCTGCGTGCTACATTTGTGGCAAGTCGGGCCACATTGCTCGGCGTTGCCCCAACCGGGAAGGACAGACGGATCTCAGGGAAGGTCGAGGGAGGTTTACTAGTGGTACAGTGCAGCAGAGGCCACCGATGGTGCCTCGTTAGATGGGAGGACAGGCGATGGGGCCACCTCAGCGACAGGTCTATGCATTGACCAGGGAGCAGGCCGATGCAGCTCCAGAGGAGGTTATAGCTGGTACGTGCCTACTATTTACATTTTCCGCCTTTATTTTGATAGACACAGGTGCTTCGCACTCCTTTATGTCTGCGGACTTTGTGGCGAGACATCATATGTGCACGTCTCCGTTACCCACGTCTCTATTGGTCTCGACACCCACCGGGAAGAGAGTTGTTGCTGATCGGTTTCTGATGGACTGCCTCATTTATTTTGAGGGCAACGAGATAAAGGCAGATTTGATTGTTTTGAGTATGTCAGATTTCGACTGCATTGTGGGCATCGACATTCTGAACAGATATCAGGCAGTGGTAGATTGTCGACAGAGGACAGTTCGATTCAGATCTGGTTTGGGAGTTCAGTGGACTTTTTATGGCGACGGGTCTCGTGCGAAGATTCCGTTGATTTCGGTAATCAAAATGTCTCAGTTGTTGGAACGTGGTCACACGGGCTACCTCATCTATGCCGTGGGCACGTCGGGAAAGAGCAAAGAGTTAAAGGTTGAGGATATACCAGTGGTAGCGGAATTTGCTGACGTATTCCCGGAGGAGATTCCCGGATTCCCACCGGCAAGGGAAGTCGAGTTTGGGATTGAGTTATTACCGGGGACATCCGCTATCTCCCGTGCACCTTACAGGATGGCACCGGCTGAGCTAAGAGAGTTGAAGGAGCAATTGCAGGAACTCCTTGATAAAGGATATATACGCCCTAGCGTATCGCCCTGGGGCGCACCAGTTCTTTTTGTGAAGAAGAAGGATGGCTTGATGCGCTTGTGCATCGATTACCGGCAACTGAATAAAGCCACGGTAAAGAACAAGTACCCTCTTCCAAGGATCGACGACTTGTTTGACCAGTTGCAAGGCACGAAGCTGTATAGTAAGATTGATTTAAGATCCGGGTACCACCAGATACGGGTCAGGGAGGAGGATGTGCAAAAGACAGCATTTAGGACTCGGTATGGGCACTATGAGTTCTTGGTAATGCTGTTCGGTGTGACGAACGCCCCGGCTGTCTTTATGAGCTTGATGAATCGGGTATTCCAACCCTATCTGGATCAGTTCGTCATTGTGTTTATTGACGATATACTCATCTACTCCCGGAGTGAGGAAGAGCATGTGAGACATTTGAGGACAGTGGGATTTCAGTGGACCCCAGGAAGATTGAGGCGGTGATGGAGTGGGCTGCACCTACTTCTGTGCCCGAGATTCGGAGTTTTCTTGGTTTGGCTGGCTATTACCGATGCTTTGTCGAGGGTTTTTCTAAGATTGCTAAGCCACTGACTCAATTGACTCAAAAGGGAGTGCCCTTCTTTTGGTCTGATGCTTGCGAGGAGAGTTTCCAAGAGTTAAAGCACCGATTGACGACGGCACCGGTATTGGTGATCCCTACGGAGAACAAAAGGTTTGTGCTTTATACTGACGCATCACTGTAGGGCTTGGGTTGTGTATTGATGCAAGATAAGCATGTGGTAGCTTATGCATTGAGGCAGTTGAAGCCGCATGAGGTTAGGTACCCAGTCCATGACTTCGAGTTGGCTGCTATTATCTTTGCCCTGAAGATTTGGAGGCACTATCTGTATGGTACGTCCTTTACCATATATACGGATCATAAGAGCCTGAAATTCTTATTCACTCAGGCGGAGTTGAATATGCGTCAGAGGAGATGGATGGATTTGCTCAAAGACTATGACTGTGAGATTGAGTACCATCCGGGGAAAGCAAACTTGACGGCAGATGCCTTGAGTCGGAAGGTGAAGAGTACTGCTGAGGAGGTCATGCATTTGTCGGCTATGATGACTTCCTGTTGCCATCTGGGCTATGACTTCGACGTAGATACATCGCCTGTGCATGTATCGACCTTATTGGCTGAGCCAGATATCTATGAGCATATCAGGAGAGCTCAGAGGACAGATGATGAGATTCAGAGATGGTCATCATTGGCACTTCAGGGACAGCCATCAAAGTTCAGAGTGGCTGAGGATGGTTCTTTGAGACTCGGTAACCGATGGGTAGTTCCAGGTACGCCGGAGTTGCGTAGAGAAATCTTGGAACGAGCTCATAGTAGCCGATTTAGCATCCACCCAGGAGGGAGGAAGATGTATAAGGACTTGTGTGATCAGTTCTGGTGGAAGCGGATGAAGCGTGATGTGATTGCTTTTGTCAAGAGGTGTTTGATCTGTCAACAGGTTAAGGCGGAGAGGCAGAGACCCGGTGGCGAGCTAAGGAGCTTAGAGATACCGGAGTGGAAGTGGGAACACATATCTATGGACTTTGTGACTCACTTGCCGAGGACTACTTCAGGTTGTGATGCCATTTGGGTGATCATTGACAGGCTGACGAAGGTGGCTCACTTCATTCCCTACAGTATGACGTATACATACTTGAGGATGGCTCAATTGTATGTCCGGGATATAGTGAGACTGCATGGGATTCCAGTGTCTATTGTGTCTGACAGAGATCCGCGGTTCACATCTCATTTCTGGGGAGGTCTTCAGTCAGCTTTGGGTACTGAGTTGAGGTTGAGTACGGCATATCATCCCCAAACGGACGGTCAGACTGAGCGTACTATACAGACGCTCGAGGACATGCTGCGAGCTTGTGTGTTGGAGTTTGATGCCTCATGGCAAGATTCTTTGGCCTTGGTAGAGTTTTCATACAACAACAGCTATCAGGCGAGTATTCAGATGTCTCCGTTTGAGGCTTTGTATGGTAGGCGTTGTAGGTCGCCGTTGTACTGGGATGACTTAACCAGTAAAGCAGTGGGAGGACCCGAACTGATTCGGGAGATGGAGGATAAGGTAAAGATTATCCGTCAGAAAATGAAGGCAGCTCAGGACAGGCAAGCCGCCTATGCGAATAAACGGCGGAGACCGTTGGAATTTCAGTTGGGAGACAGGGTCTTTTTGAAGATTTCACCTTTCAGGGGTGTGGTTCGGTTTGGTATGCGTGGTAAATTGTCTCCGAGGTATGTGGGACCGTATGAGATTTTACAGCGCATCGGTACCTTGGCTTACCGTTTAGCACTACCACCGTCGTTGTCTGGTATTCACGACGTGTTTCATGTATCTATGCTACGGAAGTATGAGCCGGATCCGTCGCACGTATTGCAGCCTTCTGAGGTTCAGTTAGATTCTGATGTATCTTATGAGGAACGGCCAGTCAGGATTCTGGATAGGGCTGATCGCAGGCTTCGGAACAAAGTGATACCTATGGTAAAGGTACAGTGGGATCGCAGGGGTGTCGAAGAGGCCACGTGGGAGACGAAGCAGCATATGGTGCAGCACTACCCGGAACTATTCTCTGGTATGTGATTTATGTTTAGTTTCGTTTTGGGTAAGTGCATGCGATTTCGAGGGCGAAATCTTATAAGTAGGGGAGTATTGTGATATCCCCGAAATAATTAATTGCAATTAGGGCATTAATTATGTTTATGTGATATTATGGCGATAATTAGATTATGTGTTGGGACTAATTATCTTGGTAAAATGTTTGTCACATGGTAGGCGTGACCCGGTAGAGCATTTCCGGGTACATGTTATACATGTTGGGATTTGGGTGTTATAATGGTTTAAATGATATGGGTTGTATCTATTTGGTAAAGCATGATTTTAAATGGTGATTTTAGTGCATTGTGGTAAAATACTTTTAAAATATCATGTTGGGGAATTCTACATACCATGCTTGTGTTTAGATGAACATTTAAAATCCCATAACATGGCATGGGAGCCACTTGCATACTTTATATCCCATCACCCCTCTCTTCCAGCTTTTTGGTCCCTAAACCCCCTCCACTCATCCATATCCTTCCATTTTCGTTTCTGAAACAAGAGAGGAGGAGAAAACTTGGAAAAAGGAGTCTTTTTGTGTTTTCTTGCTTGAAACTTGGAGCTCAAGTGGTAAGCTTCCACTATGGTAGAGTTTTGTTGAGTTTTGGTTGGGTTGTAGCTTGTTTTTGGGGTTAAAGGGGGGTAGATCTTGTTCCAACATCTTGTTTATGTTTGGGGGTTGTATTTTAAGGTTGTTTTGTGGTTATATGTTGAGCATGGGAGTTGTTCTTGGTTGTAGATGAGTTTAAGTGTTGTTGGAAGCTCATACATGGAAATTTCTCGCTGGAACAGGGCTGCTCGATCGATCGAGATTAGGGTCAAGGCAGAGCCTGAACAAGGCGTGAAATGAGCTTACCGATCGATCGGTAATTTTTCCCGATCGATCGGTGTGATGTCTCGATCGATCGGAAAAATGGTTCGATCGATCGGTGGAGGCAGTACTTGGATGCCTATTTTTCTTAGCTTGGCGATCGATCGGGGCTTGGGGACCGATCGATCGCAAGGCATAAAATGTGGATTTTGGGATTTTGTTTTAAATGATGTTATTTTTGGTAATGGTTCACTTATTGGCTTCTAATATGGATTCATGTGATTGTGTAGAACCATCCCAGGTAGCCACACATCAAAGGAGATAAAGTTCCACGACATCTCCACTTTTGGAACTAAGGTACGTAGTGAGACGTACGAGCATCGGACGGTAAAACGTATTTATTACGCTTTGAATTGGCTATGCATTATGGTTGCACATGTGGTCTTATTTATGCATTATGGTTGCATATATAGTTGGAACATGCATTATGGTTGCATGTAATTGTGAGTCGGGGTTATATCACAGTGATGAAGAATACTTGCCGCCTTCATGTCGAGGCGATGATAGAATACTTGCCGCTGTCATATTTAGCGATGAAGAATATTTGCCGCAAACATGTCGAAGCGAAGGATCATGCCGCTGTCATGTTGATGCGAGGGATATTATGCCGCTAATATGTCGAAGCGAGGGGTATTAATGCCGCTGTCATGTAACGCGAGGGGTATTATGCCACTGATATAATAAGACTGGGATTGGCCATTGGTATACATGGAACGGATGCATGTCATGACATATATTATTGGTGTTATAATCAATTAATTGTGATTATGGTACAGGGACAACCAAGGGAGCTTTTGTATGTGTTAAGGACATGAAGTGATTTGCATTTATGGTTTACGCATTGAATTATGATCATACTATTGTGAATATGATTTATATACATGCTCATGGTTTGGGGTTGTTCCTGTAGGTACTTTTGGGCGGACGGGCTAAGGCGGGTTGATGCAGTGAGCCAGTAAGGAGTGCTTTTGGCATAGCAGGCTAAATTTTTGTATAGTATCTACTCTAGGAGTAGTGTAAAGCTATAGGATTAGCATTCATTGGTTGAGAATGTAACTAATCCCTTTTGGAACTTTATTTTGGCACTGTAATTTAATAGCTCAGGGCATCAACACAACCTTTATACTCTGTTATGCATGGAAATTTTTATTTACGCCTTTAATCCGCACTTAAGGAACTAGGGTCCTTACATAAGTGAACACCTTCTCATCCAATACTTTTATGAAGGTTTACTTTCTTCTGACAGGAATTTAGTGGATGCGGCAAGCGGAGGAGCATTTATAGATAAAACAGCGGAGGAAGCTAGAAGGTTGGTAGCTAACATGGCGGCCAACTCCCAACAATTCGGATCTGTGCACCATGGACAACCGCAAAGAAAAGAGGTAAACGTATCAAACTTAGAACAACAACTGATAGACCTCACTTTTCTTGTGCGTGGTATGGCAGGTGGAAATATAGGAAAGACAAAGCCGTGTGGAATCTGTTTGGCTGCGAACCATTCCACAGACGCATGCCCCTCACTACAAGAGACAACCACGGAGAACGTGAATGCTGCAGGAGGATTCCCTAGCCCCCCACAAAGGAGTTATGACCATCCACCAAACAACTACAATCAAGGGTGGAGAGATCATCCGAACCAAGGCTATGGTAACCAACAGATGAACCAATCTCCACCTTACAGACCGCCATATCAGAGACCTCCACCACCGCCAGTGCACCCTCCTTCTGACAGGTTAGAACATAGCATTAAAATTATTGCTGAAAATAGCAATTTCAACAGGAGACGAGGGCAAGCATCCAGAGCTTGACGACGCAGATGGGACAATTGGCAACTCCAATCAGCAAGATCGAAGCAAGGATTTCAAATGGACTGCCGTCACAACCAGAGATGAACCCCCATGAAAATATTAGTGTTATCACAGTGAATATGAATGAAGATGCAGCTGAAGAGAAGGTGGTACTGACGCCACCCCAGAAAGAAGAGATGACGGAGACAGAGACAGACGTTGAAAAGCCAATGCAAGGGGAGGAACCACGAGGTGAGTTCCCTAAACTTTCTGAATATAAAGAACCACCCCCTTTCCCCCAAGCATTGAAGGACAATAGGAAAGGTGCCGGACTCAAAGGCCTCTACGAGATGAGTCCACGCTGCAAAGAGCAAGTCCCATTGCATGAAACCGTTAAAGAGGATCGAAGCAAGGAACACAAGGGGCAGCCCAAGGTCGAGCTCAAGGACAATGTTTCGGCGGATAACCAAAGAAGCATCCCCATTAAATGCAAGGATCCAGGTATGTTCTTCATCCCATGTGAGATTAGGTCTATTAGGATTGAGAAGGCTATGCTCGATTTAGGATCGTCCATAATGTCATGCCTTACTCAATGTACTCTCAACTGAAAATGGGACCTTTAAAACGAAATAGCGCAGTTATTCACTTAGCTGATAAATCCACAGTCATACCTAAGGGAATAGTAGAGGACGTAGTTGTGCATGTAAAGAACTTGGTCTTCACAGCCGATTTCTACGTCTTAGACATGGGAATTGGTGATCCTTCTAGTCTAATTATTTTAGGAAGGCCATTCTTGAAATCATCAAACTCAGTAATCAATATGAATAGCGGTTTGATAACCATGGAGTCTAATGGTGAAATTGAAAAATTCAACATGTATGAACCCATTAAACCTCTTGAGCATTCTAGTTACGCTATTGATGTACATGATGACTATGATTCTGATTTTGATAATGATGAGTTGTGGGAAATGGGAAAGGCTACTGATGGCCTTGACGAGAAGAAAGGTATGGATTCTAACTTAGTGCATACTGTTCATATGATTGCTACTCTGTCTACTCACGATACTTCTGATCCTCTTATGTCTCATTTGCAGGATCATACCGTTGAAAAGAAGCACCCTCCGGATCGACCATGTCAATCAAGTGACGAAGGAGCAAAGATTGAGGACGACCACTCAAAGGGCACCAAGCCGAAATACCGAGGAGTGAAAAAGATATTGAGGTGGTTAAGGAAGGATAGAGCAACACTGCATCAACCACCTTGATAGAGGACTAGCGTCGGGCCACCGACGTTAAACAGAGGCGCTGATTGGGAGGCAACCCAAGGGGAGTTAGTTTCCTTTCTCCCTTTTTTTTTTTTTTTTTTTGCTTTAGTAGTTAGACTTTTCTCTTTTCTTTTATTTATGCCTTACATTGGGGACAATGTAAGATTTAAGTATGGGGGAGGGATTAGTAGTGTGTTATTGTTTTTCTTATTTCAAAAATACAAAAAAATCGAAAAATTTAAAATATTTAAAATTTTGAGCTCATAGTTAGTAATGAACACATGCTTAGAATCACTAGCCCATGATGAAACCTAATTGATGGCATGCATGCTTTTGAACATAGGTGAATTGTTAACCTTGGAACACTTTGAACTCTAATGCAAAGTGTACTTTAACTTAATAAGTTGAATATTTTGAGCACATTATTGTCATGGCTTGTGAAGTGTGCATAGCTTAGTGAAGATTGTGTGAACTTTGTAATAGTCTTAAGAAATCTCTAATACATGCTAGAACTTAACTACATGCTCTTTGAGGCGTATGTCTAGACTACTTGCAAACATGAAAATGATATAGGCGATCTTTGATGTGTTTGAGCCTTTCAAGCCTACCATGTAAACAAAATCATTCTCTAGTACCTATTTTGAGCCTTAAATGTAAAAGAATGGTAGTATGCTAAGCATACTAAAGACCCACATTCAACATTTCTTGACTAGCTTATCATCCTACCCTTTAAGCCTAAATGTGATTTTAATCCATACCTTTTAAGGGAGTATGATGTATTTCATTCAAATGCACTTGGGAATCGTTGAAGTATATTTGTGAGCTTAATTGTCAAAAGAATGGAATGCATGAAAGAAAAAGGGATGCCTTGAAAAAAATAGATAAAAATATGACTCCAAGGGGAGCCAAGGCACAAAAGAAGAAAAGTGTTGAAATAAACCTTGTGAAAAAGAACAAAGTTGAAAAATTCATACAAGAAGAGGAGCTTTTAGTGTGCATTTCATCATACTCTCTTGTTTGATGTATCTTTATCCTTTCTTTCATAAGCCAATACCTAGGCCAAGCTACAAGCTAATAAAGACCTACTTGATTTATGTTTGCAAAGTAGCTAAGATAGTGGAGAAGAGTGTGCAAGTGAGCTTATACTTGTGTTAGTGTATGACTTGAACTATTATGGCTTTGCATATTTTGGATCTATAATTTGTACACAACACTTGTTTATGACCACACACACACGTTCACTACTTCGTTGGGTACGAAATGCTTAGGGATTAAACTTGTTCCACTGTTAACTTTTCACTGCCGTTCATTATTATGCATGTTAAAATTGTTGAGGCATTAAAGTGAGGACAAGTTGCTTTGTTATGAATCTATGAGCCAACCAAAAATATTGTAGTTTTATTTGTTTACTCGAGGTCGAGTAAAGAGTAAGTATGGGGGAGTTTGATGTGACTAGAAATAGACACATCTTTAGTGCTTAATTGTCTACGATTTGGTAGGTTTTGATAGATAATTTGATACGTATGCTACCTAATCGTATATTTGTGTAATTGTAGGTACAATCGAAGAAAACGAGCTAAAAATGATGTGTAAAGACCAAGGAGAGATATGGACATGACAATGACTCAAAGTTGATCAAGAAAAGGGCAAAAATGTAATTTTGGAGGAGGCAATCGATCGCCTGGAAGAAGCAATCGATCGCCTAGGGACAGAAACATTTGCATCAAATTTGAAGAGCCAGCGATCGATCGCGAAGAAGGGGCGATCGATCGCCAAAGTCTACTGGAGCTCGGCGATCGATCGCCACTTTATAGCGATCGATCGCCTCAAGGGTTTTTCCGAAAAAAATAATGCAGCGATCGATCGCCACATTCAAGGAGATCGATCGCCGAAGAGTCCGAAAATTAGGAAATTAGGTCTTTTACCATGTTTAAAAGATTGTAACCTATTTTATCAGCCACCAACCCCCATAACTCGAAATTATTGAGTTTTTGATAGTTTTTTGATACTCTTAGAATAATTTGAGATTTTAGATTAATTTTCTTTCAAGTTTTCTTCAAGAACAACGAAGAACGGAACCGGAATCGACAAGCCGGAATCGTGATTTATATTAGTAATTTATTTTCCTCTATTTATTTAATGCTTTCATCGAGTTTCTATTATTTTTAGATTTAATTATGCTAGGCTAAAACCCTTTGATTCTTGGTTGAGGGATACTTGCTTTTGGATTTGAATCTCATGTGAGAATTTGGTTTGGTTTGTTGAATTCAATTTTCGATTTCACTTTGTTTCTCGGATTCGATTTGCATGATTATGGTATTTGTTTATTAGATTGATCACCTAGTATTCATGTGCATAATCTATCGTTTTTTAAGAAACAACTAAGGTTAATAATTAATCGGCTGTAGATGTTATTAATTTCTTAGAAGAAACGGGTGGCTAATCAATTCAAACGGCTGTAGTTTTTATTGATTAGATTTATCGAACTCACTAGTTTTGTAAATTATCATTGATTTAATCTTAACGGCTGTAGTTTTGATTAGAGATTTGATAAGGGTCGGATTGAATGCTGTTTTCTCTTTGACTACGATTAAGGTGGGTAGGAATTCAATTTCCAATCGATGAATAATTGAAAGAATTCGTATGTTGGTAATTTGATGATCAAGAGAGGATTTTCCAAAAGTAAAGTTTACCTGAAAACCAAGAATCGCTTCACTCTCATAAGTCTTAGTTAATCTCGTTAATTAGTTTAATTTTAGAATTTGCTTAGTAGTAATCATTCATCCTAAAACCCCCTTGTTACTATTCGTTTTTGGCACGAAATAAATTTACCTTCCCTGTGAGTTCGATCCCTACTTCCACTACTACATATTTTTGCTGTTAACTGAAGAAGGGTTAATTTGGGCGTACACGATAAACGCACACCAAATTTTGGCGCCGTTGCCGGTAATGGAAACATTTATTTTGTGTCGATTTTTATTTTTATTTTTATCCCGCATTACTACTTTGGTTTGTTAATGAGTACAGGTGGATCGTTCAATCACGAAGATAACTTTCACTACGATCCTGAGATTGAGAGGACGCTACATCAGAGGAGACGAGACGCACGAAGAATTTTAGAACAAGAAGAGGAGGAAAGGAACAACATGGCTGCAAATCAAAGCTTGAGGCAGCTGGCAAATCCTAACTTGGATCAACAACCGCTCTGCATCAGTTTCCCTGCTCTGGCCAATAACGTAAACTTCGAACTTAAATCTGGTTTAATTCACTTATTGCCAGCTTTTCATGGTCTTGCAGGTGAAAACCCGCATAAGCATCTGATGGAATTCCACGTGGTGTGCACTACCATGAAGCCAACCGGAATCACTGAGGATCAAATAAAGCTAAGAGCGTTCCCGTTTTCTCTAAAGGACGCTGCAAAAGACTGGCTCTTCTACTTACCATCCGGATCGATCACCACGTGGACTGACTTACCAAGAGTATTCCTAGAAAAGTACTTCCCAGCTTCAAGGGCAACGAATTTGAGGAAAGAGATATATGGTGTGAAGCAGCTCTACGAGGAATCACTACACGAGTATTGGGAGAGGTTCAAGAAGTTGTGCGCAAGTTGTCCACAACACCAGATAAATGAACACCTTCTCATCCAATACTTTTATGAAGGTTTACTTTCTTCTGACAGGAATTTAGTGGATGCGGCAAGCGGAGGAGCATTTATAGATAAAACAGCGGAGGAAGCTAGAAGGTTGGTAGCTAACATGGCGGCCAACTCCCAACAATTCGGATCTGTGCGCCATGGACAACAGCAAAGAAAAGAGGTAAACGTATCAAACTTAGAACAACAACTGATAGACCTCACTTTTCTTGTGCGTGGTATGGCAGGTGGAAATATAGGAAAGACAAAGCCGTGTGGAATCTGTTTGGCTGCGAACCATTCCACAGACGCATGCCCCTCACTACAAGAGACAACCACGGAGAACGTGAATGCTGCAGGAGGATTCCCTGGCCCCCCATAAAGGAGTTATGACCATCCACCAAACAACTACAATCAAGGGTGGAGAGATCATCCGAACCAAGGCTATGGTAACCAACAGATGAACCAATCTCCACCTTACAGACCGCCATATCAGAGACCTCCACCACCGCCAGTGCACCCTCCTTCTGACAGGTTAGAACATAGCATTAAAATTATTGCTGAAAATAGCTTACAATTTCAACAGGAGACGAGGGCAAGCATCCAGAGCTTGACGACGCAGATGGGACAATTGGCAACTTCAATCAGCAAGATCGAAGCAAGGATTTCAAATGGACTGCCGTCACAACCAGAGATGAACCCCCATGAAAATATTAGTGCTATCACAGTGAATATGAATGAAGATGCAGCTGAAGAGAAGGTGGTACTGACGCCACCCCAGAAAGAAGAGATGACGGAGACAGAGACAGACGTTGAAAAGCCAATGCAAGGGGAGGAACCATGAGGTGAGTTCCCTAAACTTTATGAATATAAAGAACCACCCCTTTCCCCCAAGCATTGAAGGACAATAGGAAAGGTGCCGGACTCAAAGGCCTCTACGAGATGAGTCCACGCTGCAAAGAGCAAGTCCCATTTCATGAAACCGTTAAAGAGGATCGAAGCAAGGAACACAAGGGGCAGCCCAAGGTCGAGCTCAAGGACAATGTTTCGGCGGATAACCAAAGAAGCATCCCCATTAAATGCAAGGATCCAGGTATGTTCTTCATCCCATGTGAGATTAGGTCATTAGGATTGAGAAGGCTATGCTCGATTTAGGATCGTCCATAAATGTCATGCCTTACTCAATGTACTCTCAACTGAAAATGGGACCTTTAAAACGAAATAGCGTAGTTATTCACTTAGCTGATAAATCCACAGTCATACCTAAGGGAATAGTAGAGGACGTAGTTGTGCATGTAAAGAACTTGGTCTTCACAGCCGATTTCTACGTCTTAGACATGGGAATTGGTGATCCTTCTAGTCTAATTATTTTAGGAAGACCATTCTTGAAATCATCAAACTCAGTAATCAATATGAATAGCGGTTTGATAACCATGGAGTCTAATGGTGAAATTGAAAAATTCAACATGTATGAACCCATTAAACCTCTTGAGCATTCTAGTTACGCTATTGATGTACATGATGACTATGATTCTGATTTTGATAATGATGAGTTGTGGGAAATGGGAAAGGCTACTGATGGCCTTGACGAGAAGAAAGGTATGGATTCTAACTTAGTGCATACTGTTCATATGATTGCTACTCTGTCTACTCACGATACTTCTGATCCTCTTATGTCTCATTTGCAGGATCATACCGTTGAAAAGAAGCACCCTCCGGATCGACCATGTCAATCAAGTGACGAAGGAGCAAAGATAGAGGACGACCACTCAAAGGGCACCAAGCCGAAATACCGAGGAGTGAAGAAGATATTGAAGTGGTTAAGGAAGGATAGAGCAACACTGCATCAACCACCTTGATAGAAGACTAGCGTCGGGCCACCGACGTTAAACAGAGGCGCTGATTGGGAGGCAACCCAAGGGGAGTTAGTTTCCTTTCTCCCTTTTATTTATTTTTTTTTTTGCTTTAGTAGTTAGACTTTTCTCTTTTCTTTTATTTATGCCTTACATTGGGGACAATGTAAGATTTAAGTATGGGGGAGGGATTAGTAGTGTGTTATTGTTTTTCTTATTTCAAAAATACAAAAAAATCGAAAAATTTAAAATATTTAAAATTTTGAGCTCATAGTTAGTAATGAACACATGCTTAGAATCACTAGCACATGATGAAACCTAATTGATGGCATGCATGCTTTTGAACATAGGTGAATTGTTAACCTTGGAACACTTTGAACTCTAATGCAAAGTGTACTTTAACTTAATAAGTTGAATATTTTGAGCACATTATTGTCATGGCTTGTGAAGTGTGCATAGCTTAGTGAAGATTGTGTGAACTTTGTAATAGTCTTAAGAAATCTCTAATACATGCTAGAACTTAACTACATGCTCTTTGAGGCGTATGTCTAGACTACTTGCAAACATGAAAATCATATAGGCGATCTTTGATGCGTTTGAGCCTTTCAAGCCTACCATGTAAACAAAATCATTCTCTAGTACCTATTTTGAGCCTTAAATGTAAAAGAATGGTAGTATGCTAAGCATACTAAAGACCCCCATTCAACATTTCTTGACTAGCTTATCATCCTACCCTTTAAGCCTAAATGTGATTTTAATCCATACCTTTTAAGGGAGTATGATGTATTTCATTCAAATGCACTTGGGAATCGTTGAAGTATATTTGTGAGCTTAATTGTCAAAAGAATGGAATGCATGAAAGAAAAAGGGATGCCTTGAAAAAAATAGATAAAATATGACTCCAAGGGGAGCCAAGGCACAAAAGAAGAAAAGTGTTGAAATAAACCTTGTGAAAAAGAACAAAGTTGAAAAATTCATACAAGAAGAGGAGCGTTTAGTGTGCATTTCATCATACTCTCTTGTTTGATGTATCTTTATCCTTTCTTTCATAAGCCAATACCTAGGCCAAGCTACAAGCTAATAAAGACCTACTTGATTTATGTTTGCAAAGTAGCTAAGATAGTGGAGAAAAGTGTGCAAGTGAGCTTATACTTGTGTTAGTGTATGACTTGAACTATTATGGCTTTGCATATTTTGGATCTATAATTTGTACACAACACTTGTTTATGACCACACACACACGTTCACTACTTCGTTGGGTACGAAATGCTTAGGGATTAAACTTGTTCCACTGTTAACTTTTCACTGCCGTTCATTATTATGCATGTTAAACTTGTTGAGGCATTAAAGTGAGGACAAGTTGCTTTGTTATGAATCTATGAGCCAACCAAAAATATTGTAGTTTTATTTGTTTACTCGAGGTCGAGTAAAGAGTAAGTATGGGGGAGTTTGATGTGACTAGAAATAGACACATCTTTAGTTTGGGCGTACACGATAAACGCACACCAGTAATCATCTAGTTCTTTGATTACAATCTCGTTGACAGCTGGGATTTGGGATGGGACTCGGGTCGTCACCTTATGTTGGAATCGAAGAGCGTGGGGGGTGAATGAGATTCCTTGGCTACTTTAGCTTTTTAAAATGAGTTTGAAAACTAAAATAGTTTTGCGCTTTGCGGAAGCCTTTAGTCAATCGGTAAATAAAAATAATAAGTAAATAAATGCGTAAAGGAAATAAAGCAATAAAATGACAAGGGTATTTGTTATAGAAGTTCGGCGATGAATCGCCTACGTCTCCTCTTCCCGGTTAGATAACCTCCAACCGAGGTTCCACTAGAATAAACGATCTTGGTCTTGAGGGCTCCAAGTTAGCCACACAACAACTCTTCCCGAGTTTACAACGCTCTTCCCGAGCACACTACTCTTCCCGAGTACACAAAGCTCTTCACGAGCTACCAACACTCTTCACGAGTCTTCTTGGCCTTAAGGGCTCCAAGGATAGCCACAACACATGCACCAACTTTACTTGTTGGCGACTTTACAATTTTCCAACTTGCTTTGGTGTTGGAGGACCTTTACAATAACTCAACACACACATTCACGGTGTACCAACACGAAGAATCAAAACTCACACAACAAGAAATAAATTACAAACTCCAATACACACAAATGTATGAAGTTTGCAATGCTAAAGTAATTTGAATTGATCAAGGCTTTCTTGTAGTTTATAGTCTTTTCTTGCCTTCAAAATGCTCCAAAAGATCCATATTTATAGTGTAGGAGGCTCCCAAAGCTCTTACTAGCCATTGCTACACATAAGGCTTGAATCACTCGGACATCGCCTCGGAAATCGCCTCGGGCGATCACCCATCGCCACCCTTTAACGGTCAAATCTGGCCCAGATCGCCTCGGGCGATCTCCCCATCGCCTGGGGCAATCATCAATGATAAACAAGGCCGTAGGTAATGTTCTGGATCGCCTCGGGCGTTCCGTGCATCGCCTGGGGCGATCGCCCTCAAAAAAATGGCCTAGGAAGCATTCTGGATCGCCTGGGGCGAGCTTGACCATCGCCTGGGGCGATCTGATCGCCAGCGTGCACACCGTGCCATCGCTTCAGTCGATGGTGCGCAACATGGCTCGGATCGCCTCAGACTATGGCTCGGATCGCCTCATACTATCTCCCAGATTTCAACACTCTCAAACTTTGTACTTTTAGACCATCTTAAGTTCGTTTCTGGGCAAAGTGGTAAACATAAAAGTTGTAGATCTTCCTCTTATATAGGTGTGGACAAACTTTCATTGCATTTCATTAAGGTATGAAGAAGTTACGCCCAAACTTCTACAGCCGCTCAAACCTTGCTACAATCTGCACTTGTTATGACTTCCATGCCATTTTGCCATGATGCAATCCGAATTGGACTGAGATGTTTGAATATGAAATCTACAATATTGAGTTGTCTTTCCAACCTCTTTGGATTCACATTATTCGGAGCATCGAGCCAAGTGATATAATCAAAACATTGCACTGCGCTTCAATTGGCTTCTATACGAATTTGCCCACCAACGGACCATTGGTTTGTGGGTCTTCATCCCATCATAAGAAATTGTTCCAACATCATTCCACACATGTTGAACACTTAAATTGGTTGTTCATAGATGTCATTCATTCTCGTCCAAGCTCAATAGATTCCTTGATAAAAATCACCGCTTGTCCTATGAACTCGCATATGTTATTGTATAACTTGGGTTCTCTTCCATTGGTCTTCCCAACCAAATTATCAATCTAACCATGTACACTAAGTAGACATATTAGTATAACACATGCAAGTTTTGTTTATCATCAAAACCCATAAATAATTCGGTGATAAATTAAGCATTAAACTCAACAATGCGTTTAAGGCTCAACACCTTAGGTATAGTGGGTGGAGCCGTGGATGGTTGGGATTTGGATGGTTGAGGTGGAGCTTGGGATTTTGGGAGTGGAGCTTGGGATACAGTGATGGCTTTGGTTTAAGGAAATGAAGATATGGGTTTGGGATTTAGGGTTGACAGGGGTTTGGTGATTTGGGTTCGTGGCTTCTTCGGTAGAGGTTTGGCGGGGGATGAAGTGGTAGAAGCAGACTGAGTTTCATCAGAGTCAGTCTGGACTACCAGCTTTCGCTTGGCCCTGGTTGTCTGCATCTCTGCTGTCTGTTCTGCACAAACCTCCATTTTGACAGTCAGAATATCCTTGGGAGTTGGCGGAGCACTTTTGGAACGTAGCAAAGCCAGTCCTTTAGGATTGATGACCTTGAATGGACTGAGTGTTGAAGCTTTCCCCAGCTCGATATTCAAAGACTCCAGCAGCTTGCTCAAAGGAACGGCAAAACAGACATCTATTTTGCGGACGTGATTGTCTCCAGCAAAATGCCAAACAAGATGGAGGACCAGTTTACCTTTAGTCCAAAATGTATAGCTGCCATAGCCTCGAACTTCTCAGATGTCACTGCGTCAAAACTCCCAGCTTTGCCCAATAGCGGCTTTCCAATGATGTCACAAAGCACTTGGAAGTGGAAAAATATCTCCTTCTTTTTGAATGACGGCCTGAGGGTAAGTCTGAAGACTGATACTCGCCGCTGAAATTCTTCCATAGTGGCTCTCGACAAGTTAGCGAAATCGGACATTCCCGATATAGGAAGTCCAAACGTCTCTGTGAACAGCTCCTGAGATATTTCCACAGTCTGGTCATTCACTGAAGAAGATATGGAATTCTTGTGAGATACGGCGTTGGAAAACAGTTCCTTGATCGTCGATTCATATACTACCGTGCCGCACTCAAAGAACCTCCGTAGTCCGAAAGATTCCAGATTCTTGAAAATGGACACCATTTCTTTATCTTCCATCCTGTATATAGCATTAAACTCAACATATAACGAGTTGTGAGTTATGGTTGCCATTAGAAAGATGATGGTTTGAATATGGAATAAAGATGAGATTTTAGAAAGTAATAAGCAGACGGCGGTAAAAAGTTAAAGTAAAATGGTGAGTGAGATGTACATCCTGATAATTAAAGAGATATTAGACACGTGTCTGTATCTCGATGACTGATATTTAAAAATTCAAATTTTAACGGACCGGATGAGGGAATAGTAGGCGGTTAAAGTGCGATCAGCGCGGGCTGTAAAATATTAATATGTTAAAGGTTGATAGTTTTGTGAAACAGATCACAGGATAATATCAGACCGACAGAGATCGGTCTGAAAGCCAGGACCGGTCTGTATCTTTCTGACCATTGTATGATCGATTTGTGCTAACACTAAATCTTTAAAAACAAAATAAAGCAAGCGTCAAATATATTAAGATAAATCTATTAAACCAAGAATTTGACGAAAATAATTAAACTTAGCCTCGGGGAGTGGTTTAGTGAAGATGTCTGCAGCCTGCTGATCTGTTGAGATGTACTCGATCCGAATCTCCTTTTTGCCAACATGATCTCGAATAAAATGATGTCTGATATCAATATGTTTAGTTCGAGAGTACAAGAGTGGATTATATGTGATAGCAATTGCACTAGTGTTGTCGCAGAAGATTGGTGACTCAGCGGCTTGAATGTCATAGTCTCTGAGCTGATGTTGAACCCAGAGCAATTGAGCGCAACAGCTTTCGACGGCGAGATATTATGCCTCAGCTGTGGATGTGGCAATCGATGTTTGCTTCTTGCTAAACCATGAGATCAATCTTTCACCTAGGAATTGACAAGTTCCACTGGTGCTCTTACGATCGATCTTACACCCTGCATAGTCAGCGTCTGAATATCCAGTCAAATTGAAGTTAGAATCTTTGGGATACCAGAGACCAACATTCTTAGATCCTTTTAAATATTTTAAAATATGTTTAGCAGCAATGAAATGGGATTGTTTAGGGTTAGATTGAAATCTAGCACACATACAAACAGAAAACATAATATCAGGCCGGCTAGCTGTAAGATTTAACAGCGATCCGATTAGACCTCGATACATTGTTACCTCAACTGACATTCCCCCTTCGTCTTTATCTAGCTTGATTGATAGACTCATCGGAGTTGAAGCAGATAGAGCAAGTCTCCATACCAAACCGTTTAAGTAGCTCCTTGGTGTACTTGGTTTGATTAATGAAGATTCCATTTTCGAGCTCTTTGACTTGAAGACCCAGGAAGAATGATAATTCTCCCATCATGCTCATCTCAAATTGACTCTGCATTAACTTAGAAAACTTCTCGTATAGCTTGGGGTTAGTTGACCCAAAAATTATATCATCAACATATATTTGAATTAACAGAGTATGTTCCCCCTATTAAATTTAAATAGAGTTTTATCTACTGAGCTGATAAGTGTGATTCTTACACTTAATTTGATATATGATGAGGGGTGTTTTTATACTGATTCCTCGAAATTATTACACGTTTTGGTATATATCTGTATATTTCAGGAATCTAGGTCCAAATGCATAAAAGTGGATGAAATGGGCTTAAAAAGCTGAAAAAGGACCAAACTGAGCAAATATGGAAAAGGAGGGACCAAATCGCAAGATCGGAGATTTGAGATGCGCGATCGATCGGCAACTTACGAAGATCGATCACCAGATTTCCACGATCGATCGGAAAATGACGAAGATCGATCGCGGATATGAAAAATTTGGTTATTTTGTCCAGAATGTTTCCGCGATCGATTGGCAAATGACGAAGATCGATCGCCAAAACCAAAAATTTCAAGATTTTGTTTCCTTCTTGGTTATTTTGTGTCCAAAACTTATCAAACTCCTTCACCACTATATATATTAGATCTTGGACGAAAATAGGGACTTTTTATCAGATTTTACACCCTAGGAATAGCCTCCATCCATCCTCTCATCATCCATATCACCATCATCCACCTCCATCCATCAACCATCCTAGGATTTTGGAACACCTTCAACAAGGTGATTCAAGAGACGATCGAGAAGGAAGCAAGAGAAGGAGCGAAGATCTACAATCGGAGTCGACGCTGGGAGTTTTTCTTTGTCTTTAATTCTTAGTTTTGTTGTGTTTTGATTTATTATGAGGAACTAATTTTATTTATCGAGTCTAGGCGAATCCTTTGTCAAGAACGTATGATTTGATGATTTATTTGATTGAATTCCTTTAATTCTTTGAGTATAATTTATTGATCTTCATGCTTTTGAGGGATTGATCACCCTTGAATGATTGTTATATTGCAATTGAATTGACCATAGGATATTGCAATACGATAGAGTAAATTATACCGTGGGTTTTAGGTTGAGACGGACCAAGTAAAATCTAGCACACGTGTGATAGCAATAGATTTACCAAAATCGAAGGCTAGTAGTTTTCATAGATCTTTATTCGATATTAATTGTGCAATAAGGACACGGGAGTGGTTTACTGCAACATTAATATTAGACTTGTTATAACTGGACCAAAGTATAATGAATGCATTAGGAAAACTCGTCACCTTAGAAATAGTTGGATATTCAATCGAGAATTGTAGGGGATTGCATTGGTGAGCCAAAGTCTCGATAATCTTCTCTAGTTGATTTTTCTTGTTTACTTTTATTGACTTGGTTGGATTAGTAGTTAATTTAAGTAATTAGTAGTTTAATTATTAATTCGATTTCGTAGGTTAAATATAGTTAAAATCATCTTATTTGGTACTTGCTTGTTAGTCCATGTGGGTTCGACAATCCGTATTCTTCATATCTATACTAAAACTTGACACCGTGCACTTGCGGTACATAAATAGCTACATTGGAAAAAACTGTTTAAAATAATAGCGATCAAGTTTTTGGCGCCGTTGCCGGGGACTAATTTTAGTAATATCATACGAGAAGTTTTGACTGTAATTTAACCTTTTTTTTCTCTTTTGTATATATTTAATTCAAAAAAAAATTTAAATTGTTTTATTTATTTTTCTTGCGAGGTACTTGTGATGCTTCATCAACAAGTCTTCACAAGATTTGTCCAACAATATTCAGAGCCGTTTTATGCAGCATGGGGGAGATTCAATGAATTGGCAGACACATTCCGGTATCACAACTTTTCGAACTATAATCTTCTGCAATATTTCTTCAAAGGTTTGGATGCAGAGACACGAGGATGGGTATTCAGCGGAGCACTGGTGACTGGGAGTCCCCTGGTTGATAGAGATGAGGACAGTGTGTTGCACATGTTCAATGATATGGCGGACTTCGATTACCACTGGCATTGTGATCCTTCACTACAAGGTTGGAGTCACCAATACCCACCGGAGCCTCACTACCCTAATGATACGCACCAACCATTTGAGCATCAAGGAGAGAAGAGAGATAGTTCGGCAGACGTCACGACTCAGTTAGAGGATACATTAATAAGATTCGTGGCATCAACTGAGAACAGTTTGGAGTGTCAAACCAACTCTATGCGCTACCTGGAGCAGCAAATGGCGGTCCTTATGGAAAGAATTTCAACTAGCTGCCAGGAGGAAGAGACGAGAGCTACCAATCAAGAGGCGACAAATCGAGTTTGGCTATATGATGATGATCACTCAACCAACCAAGTTTGGGGGATTGATCCTACTCATGTGGAAAAGTCAAGGGAACTTGAGCCTCTTCAAGAGATTGAGCCTACTTCAGAGATGTTATCCGAGGAGTTCTCATGTGAAGATGAGTCGAGTGTGATGTTGGAGAAGGAAGAGACTTTCGAAGATTCTGATTTGAGCCCATCGATGGAGACATGTTCTATGCCATATGTAGATCCGTATTTTCTATCGATGCCAACTTCACCGCACTACATCCTCCAAGATATGAAGCCAACTCAAGAATCATTCTCCCATACCTACCACTTCAAATCGAAAGTTGTTGGAGCAACGAGCTTACACTGCTACAATCATGCCAATCTTGAGGGCATACTGAATGTAGACCCATTTGTAGTATCATATGATACTTACTATGGGCAGCAGCCGCTCTATGATGGTTGCTTCTGATGGTCAAGCCGATGACTAGAAATCAGCGCTTCTTGGGAGGCAACCCAAGCGTATCCTTTTGCTATTTAGTTTTGGTTTATTTTCAATTTTTGCATTTAGTTTGTTTATCTCTCGAGTCGACTATTTTATTTGCATTCTTATCTTGCTAGGTACTTAATTGGAAGGATGAACCCCTACAGTAGTGGAGCTTTCAAAAGCCAATCTTCCTCAACCCTCATGCAAGCGTCTTGATCAGGGGAGTTTACTGTTTCCCTTTGATTCATTGAGCACAATGTTTAATTTAAGTTTGGGGGAGTGGCTTGCATGTTTTTCTTGTTTTATCCACATGTTGTGTGCTTAATTGACACTTGAATCGTCTGATTATTACGAGCTAAAACAAAAAAATTATGAGTTCAAATTTGAGAAAAGAATGAATTATAGTAGTGACTATTCGATGAGGATTTTGATCTCACTATGCATGTCAACTTGAGTTTTGATGAGTGTGAATATCTTGTTTTGAGTTAGCATGTCAAAGATGAGGAATACATTTAGCACATTTGAGTCACGATCTTGTGAATTGCATTTGTGGTAGTGAAAATCTCTGTCAACTTGATGAATTGTTTTTGAGCATCTAAGAGAACCTTAGAAACTATTTGATGATGACACTTCAAGGCGAAATTTTATAGTCATGAACTTGATGAGGAGGTGATTTAGGCGATCTTTGGACCGTTTGAGCCTTTCAAGCTTACCATGTTTACATCAATCCCTAGTATCCAATTTTGAGTTTTATTGAAAAAGAATGGAGTATGATGAACATACTATTAGCCCCCATTCAACAAATTTCTTTGGCAACTCATTATACCCACCTTTATGAGCCTAAATTGAAAGAATTCATCCTTACCTAAAGGGAGTATAATGATTCTCAGTAGATGCACATAAATTGCTATATTTTGATGACCTATTGTTGAAAAATTGATGAATGAGACAAGAAAAAAGATAGAGCCTTGTGAAAAAATGACTAAATAAGACCCAAAGAGGCCAAGGCTAAAAGAAAAAGAAGAGAAGCTCAATTTTGTGCTAAAAATATAAACATTACATGCTTATACTCTCTTCTTTGAGCTATCCTATCTTTTCTTTGAAGCCAACACCTAGGCCTAACATTACAAGCTTAAAAAGTCCTTTTGATCCAAGTCTAGGGAGTGACTACATTAGTGGTGAAGTGTTTGAAAATAGGAGTATGAGGTGCTCAAAGATAATCTTACTTTTCATTACCTATCATGATTTGATCTATGAAAGTTGCATGAAACTTGAAAGTGACAATAGCACACACGCACGTTCTGATTCAGAGACATGTTACTTGATCTAGGAGAAACACAACGTGTTGAACTTTCTGAGTGACTCTTGTTGTCTGTAAGTGAGATGTCTGAACTACATGATTGACTTGCGAATTCATTTATTTTAATCTTTAATATTGAACTCTACTTGTTGATCTTATTTCTTGCTCGAGACGATCAAGTTTAAGTTTGGGGGAGTTGATAAGTGTGATTTTTACACTTAATTTGATATATGATTAGGGGTGTTTTTGTAGTGATTCCTCAAAATTATTACATGTTTTGGTATATATCTGTATATTTCAGGAATATAGGTCCAAATGCATAAAGGTGGATGAAATGGGCTTGAAATGCTGAAAAAGGACCAAACTGAGCAAATATGGAAAAGGAGGGACCAAATCGCAAGATTGGAGATTTAAGATCCGCGATCGCTCGGCAACTTACGAAGATCGATCGCCAGATTTCCGCGATCGATCGGCAAATGACGAAGATCGATCGTGGATATGAAAAATTTGGTTATTTTGTCCAGAATGTTTCCGCGATCGATCGGTAAATGACGAAGATCGATCGCCAAAATCGAAAATTTCGAGATTTTGTTTCCTTCTTGGTTATTTTGTGTCCAAAACTTATCAAACTCCTTCACCACTATATATATTAGATCTTGGACAAAAATATGGACTTTTTATCAAATTTTACACCCTAGGAATAGCCTCCATCCCTCCTCTCATCCTCCATATCACCATCATCCACCTCCATCCATCAACCATCCTAGGATATTGGAACACCTTCAACAAGGTGATTCAAGAGACGATCGAGAAGGAAGCAAGAGAAGGAGCGAAGATCTACAACCGGAGTCGACGCTGGGAGCTTTTCTTTGTCTTTAATTCTTATTTTGTTGTGTTTTGATTTATATGAGGAACTAATTTTATTTATCGAGGCTAGGCGAATCCTTTGTCAAGAACCTATGATTTGATGATTTATTTGATTGAATTCCTTTAATTCTTTGAGTATAATTTATTGATCTTCATGCTTTTGAGGGATTGATCACCATTGAATGATTGTTATATTGTGATTGAATTGACCATAGGATATTGCAATACGATAGAGTAAATTATACCGTGGGTTTTAGGTTGAGACGGACCAAGTAAAATATAGCACACGTGTGCTAGCAATAGATTTACCAAAATCGAAGGCTAGTAGTTTTCATAGATCTTTATTCGATATTAATTGTGCAATAAGGACACGGGAGTGGTTTACTGCAACATTAATATTAGACTTGTTATAACTGGACCAAAGTATAACGAATGCATTAGGAAAACTCGTCACCTTAGAAATAGTTGGATATTCAATCGAGAATTGTACGGGATTTCACTGGTGAGCCAAAGTCTCGATAATCTTCTCTAGTGGATTTTTCTAGGATACTTTTATTGACTTGGTTGGATTAGTAGTTAATTTAAGTAATTAGTAGTTTAATTATTAATTTCAATTTTGTAGGTTAAATATAGTTAAACGCATCTTGTTTGGTACTTGCTTGTTAGTCCCTGTGGGTTCGACAATCCGTATTCTTCCTATCTATACTAAAACTTGACACCGTGCACTTGCGGTACATAAATAGCTACATTGGAAAATACTGTTTAAAATAATAGCGATCATGAGCCGATCTGGAAATTATGATCCAGAAAAAATTGAGATAGAGTGTCATACAGGGCTCTGGGGGCTTGTTTAAGAATACATTGCTTTATTCAGTAAGTATACGTGATCTGGAAACGAGTGATTATGAAATCCAGGAGGTTGCTCGATGTAGACTTTCTCCTGAAGTTTGCCATTAAGAAATGCACTCTTCACGTCCATTTGATATACCTTGAAATCTTTAAAAGCAGCATATGCAAGAAAGATTCGAATGGCTTCTAGTTTGGCAACTGGTGCAAAGGATTCATCAAAGTCGATTCCTTCTTCTTGTCTGAAATCTTGTGCAACCAGCCTGGCCTTGTTTCTGACTACTACTCCATTTGCATCTAGCTTGTTTCTGAAAACCCATATGGTTCCAATAACAGGCTGATCACTTGGTCTGGGAGTTAAACTCCACACCTGATTCTGTTCAAACTGGTTGAGCTCTATCCAGTTATAGTCAGCTAGTGCTTCGTCAGTCTGTTTTGGTTCCAGGTTGGATATGAATGCAGCGTGGGTGAATTCATCCATCATCTGTCCTCTAGTTCTTATGGGTAAAGATGGGCTTCCAATCACCAGATCAGGTGGATGCCTCTTAGTCCATCGGTAGTTTGGTTCGAGAACATCTGATTCTGATGGAGGCAGGATGCTGAATCTTCAGTATTGATCTTTACGTTGGTATCCGTTGCTATCGGATCAGCGACATCAGCTCGATCTGGTAGAACTTCAGTGGCTTCTACCGGTGTGTCTGGTACTTCAGGTTCTGGTGGATTGTCTCTTAGCCTGTTAACTGCATTCTCATCATCACTGTTAGCTTCGATATGGATATTTTTCATCTGATTTTGAATCATTTCCTTGTGGTTCTCAATATCAAGAAATTCATCAAAAACTACATGAATTGACTCTTCCACAGTTAGAGTTCGATTATTGAAGACACGAAATGCTTTGCTAAAAGATGAATATCCTAAAAATATTCCATCTAGATGACTTAGATTCAAAAGCGGTTAAGTGATTTTTACAGTTGTTGTGGACATAGCATTTGCAGCCAAAGATATGAAAGTATGAGATAGTCGGTCTGTTATTTGTCCAGACTTCATACGGTGTAACATTTAATTTCTTGTTAATCATGGACCGATTCTGTGTATAACATGCAGTATTGACAGCCTCTGCCCAGAACTTTTGAGAGATTCTAGAATCTGCAAGCATTGTTCTTGCGGCTTCCTTGAGCGTTCTGTTGCGTCGTTCTGCAACTCCGTTTTGTTGAGGAGTGCGAGCTGCTGAGTATTCATGTTTGATCTCTTTGTCATCTATAAAGGATTCAAGAGTTTGATTTGAGAATTTAGTGCCTTTTTCGCTTCGAATCCTGTCTATCCCAGAGGATTTCTCGTTCTGAATGCGCTTCAACAGCTTGATCAATTTCGGGCTGGTCTGATCTTTACTACTCAAAAGTATAGTCCATGTAAAACGTGAGTAATCATCAATAACAATAAGAGTATACTGCATTCCCCCTAAACTTGTTATTGGTATTGGACCAAACAAGTCCATGTGCAATAATTCTAAGCAGAGAGATGAGGATTTGGCATTCTTGTTCTTAAAGGATGATCTGACTTACTTGCCCATTTGACAAGCTTGATAGATCTTATCCTTAGCAAAGTTGATCTTAGGCAGACCGATAACTAAATCATTATTACATAGGCTAGAAATAGTCTTGAAATTAAGATGATTCAAGCGTTTGTGCCATAGCCAATGTTTATTATCATTATTAGCGATGAAACAAGTAGGATTATCAAGTTGGTCATGATTCCAGTTAATCTTATAAGTATTTCCATTTCTGATTCCTACTAGCATGGTTTTACTATTAGATGATTTAACAGTGCAAGTGTGTTTGTGAAATTCTACGGTAAAGCCATTATCACATAATTGACTTATAGTAATCAGATTATAGCATAAGTTCTCAATTAATAACACATTATTTATGATAATATTGCAATGGACAATCTTACCCTTGCCCATGGTCTTACCCTTTGAATTATCACCGAATGTGGTCTTAGGACCCGTGTATTGAGTAATATCAGACAGCAGCTCGATGTTTCCCGTCATGTGTCGAGAACATCCACTGTCTAAATACCAGTCTGAAAGATTCTTCTTGGGTTCCTGTCAAAACAAAAATTTACAGTTGGTACCCAATCCTATTTGGGTCTGGAATGGATTAGTCCTTTGGTGACCGACACCTGAATTAGTTTTATTGGTTTGTTTGTGTATGGTGTGGTGTGTGCTTTTAGTGGTGATGGTGTTCTTGGGTGATGTATGTGATAGCGAGTGTATGCATGTTGTTTTGGTTTTTGGTTTCTGTTGGGAAGCATATACCTCTTCTGGACAGACATACAATTATAGTACCAGTTGGGTTTTACCTCTCGAGTTGCCTAACCAGTGAGCTTATGTCCATTTCTGAACTTTTGACCCGGTCTGACTTTCTCTATTGGCTCAAGAAAACCGATACCTTTGTGTGATGCCCGTTCCTTGATCAGTATTGGCTTAACAAGTTCCTTAACCAACTCACTTGGTTCATATATTGTGCTTGATCTGACAAAGTTCATTGTTTGAACCTTGTTCTTCTCTAGACACAGTTGAGATTTGATATCAGATGAGCTACTTTCATTGTCAGAGTAACCTATACCGGTAAGATCACTAGCAAGCCTTATTGACTCAAGCATCTCATCTTTTCTGGCAGTTGATGCGTTCCATGTGCGAACCAGTTTAATGAGTTTCTGGTGTGCACATCTGGCTTCGTCCCTTTCTTTCTCGAGTAGACTTACTTTTTCCCTTATGCAATCCAACTCCTTTGATTGTTCACAATCAAGTTTGTTGTTTTACTGTTCCATTGGGATTGAATGTTCAGTCTTATAATTCTTGAAGGACTCATACAACATCTGATACTCATTAATCATGTCATGTAATGCGTTAGTGAGTTCATTATGTGAAAATTCAGAAAGATTAGAGTTAGTTACCTCACTTTCATCATTGGCTATTAGACAGTGAGCTTCTTCATCTTCACTCTCACTGGATGAGCTGGTAGATTCTCCTGATTCAGATTCTGAATCAGCCCATTTGCTCTTGTTTTCTTCAGCCACCAGTATTTTCTGGTCTCTATCCCTTCTGGATGATCTTCTCTTTTCCTTGGACTTTCTATGGCCCTTGGATCCTCTCTTCTGATCATCTTCTTTGGCTTGTGACAGTCAGTGATAAAATGTCCTGGTTTAAGACAGTTGAAGCAGACGCGATCATCCTCATCTGATCTACTTTTGAAGTTCTGCTTCCTTTGATAAGATAGATAGTTCTTCTGATTCTTCTTCATAAATTTTCCAAACTTCTTGACAAACAATGTCATTGCATCATTGCATATTTGTTCGGGAGTTATCTCTGTTGTGGTGGTTCTGATGCAGCAAGGCTTTGTTTGGTTGACTGGTACTGGGTTCATCTTCAATTCGAATGCCTAGTTCAAACTCGTATGCCTTTAAGTCAGCAAATAGATCATGTAGATCTATCTTGTTTAAATCTTTGGATTCTCTCATGGCAATTGTTTTTACATCTCATTCTCTTGGGAGACCTCTCATGATCTTTATGGTGACTTCTATGTTTGATAGATCTTTACCTAGGCTGTTGAGTTCATTGATGATTCCAGTCACTCTTTCATCGTACTCACTGAGAGTTTCTCCGGACATCATTTTGATGTTTTCGAACTTCTGTAGAGCGACAGTGAGCTTGTTTTCCTTAGTTTGATCATTCACAGCTGAGCAATCTTTTCCCAGATGTCTTTAGCAGTGGGACACATCTTGATTTTGTTGAACATGTTTTTGCCCAAAGTTTTGAACAATATATCTTTAGCCACATTGTCCAGATTTGCTTTTTTCTTTTCCTCAGTTGTCCAGGATGCTCTGTCCTTTTCGACCATTTGAGGTTCACCACTAGTAATAGCAGTTGCTGTGTTGATCTTCATGATCATCATTGGTCCATCAGTGATGACGAACCACATGTCATCGTCTTGAGCACTCAGATGTGCTTCCATACGAATTCTCCAGTCATCGTATTCATCTTTCTTGAACATGGGAATCTTGTTGAATGAGGCCATCAGTTTTTAATGTTTCTCAGAATTGAGAAAACCTGGCTCTGATACCACTTGTTAGGATCGGAGAAGTGTTTAGAAGGGGGGTTGAATAAACACTTGACTCAAATTCGATTTTACTTTGTTACTACAGATTGTTAAGTACTGCAGTAGCTTCTCAATTAGTTGCAAGTCAACAGACATTGATGATACTGCGGAAAAAGTTTGATGAACTTGTGAGTAATAAAAATTGAATGATAAATGTAGAAAGCATATGAACAAGAATTGTTTCTGGAAGTTCGAAGCACAACGCTTCTACGTCTCCCCTTCTTCCTTTGCAGGAAGGATTCACTAGAAGACTTTGAGTAATACAATCCTGTTGTACAACCCCGATTCAGCTGGATTTACCCCACTACCAGACTGAAACTCCTAGTCTCTCAATCTGTTCAGACACAATCCGTCTGACAGTTACAAAGAGCTCACTCTTCTATCTTAGAACAAAATACAAATGATAGAGTGATTTAAACTAAGCACAAATGATCCTTAAGTGATCTAATAAAACAATAAGCTGTGCTTCTAATTTTGAGCAGATCGATAAGATGAAATCTTTCGATGATAGCGTTCTGCTCAACTGAATGCTCGATAAAGTTGATTGATCTTTTATGCGTTTTTGAATCTCTTGTGTCCGATTCTTCTGGCTCGTATATTTGAGCATTTTAAGTTGCACCTATATATAATCGTCTCTGCCAACGACAATATTTTCTTTTGTGTGCAACTCTATTCTTTAGTCAATGTCTGAACAAGCCGCAGTCTGCTATTTTAGACACTTTCCCTTCTGGTCTGTTCTTTCGGCGCTTGTCAGATAGACTCTCCTTTGTCTATTTACCATTTAAGGTAATCTTCAGCCCTTGGTCTTTTCAGCATTAAATGCACCATTAAATGCTTCAATAAATAGCCGTTGATTATTCGGACTGAAGATTCGATGCTTACTAGCTTAGTCTGTTCTGATCTGCTCTGCATCGATCTGGATCGAACTGATCTGACATGATCTGATCTGGTTGACATTGATCTGCGTCGATCTGGTCTGTTCTGGTCTGTATCAGTCTAGTTGACATCGATATGGTCTGCTTCGATATAGACTTTATCGGTCTAATCTGTTTGGTCATCTTTAAAATCCAAAACTAACAATATGTTATTTTATTTTATTTTTTATTTGAAAAATTATATTATAATATTTAATTTGTGTATAAGTTGCTCAAATCGAAGGGAACTTACACTTGCACAAAAGGTACCAAATAAAGGAGGGGACCAAGTGTACCTTCTAATTAAATTAATGTTATTACCATTATTTTTAGATAAATAAAATTATGGAAAATTTGGTCAAATATACAATTAGTACAACTCTATATTATTTAATAATTAAGACGGACGGCTTATTTATTGTAGATGTACAAAATTATTAATTTATATGCTTCCAACATGATTATAATATTTAATCATTTTAATAATGTAAATGGTGGATTTTTTCAAATGTTGAATGTGACAACATTAGCAAGCCTCAATGTCAATTATTATATTTAGTTTAATGATTCATAAGTGAAATTATTATTATTTTATACTTAAAATATAATGTAACATAAATTAAATACAAATAAGTATGGGTTGGGTAGTGAGTCTTATAGGACCAGACGGATATTCGATCCACTAGTATATTAGCAATATATAAATATATGCAGACAATGTAGTTTGTATATTTATTAGAGACCTGAAAACGGGTTAGTCTGATCCAAACGGGCTGGCCGCCATACCTCGTCTGCAGGCTGGTTAGAAAACCCTCAACCAACCCAAGCGTGTCGCAGTTAGGCGAGTCAACCTGCCAAAAATAAAAATAATAAAAAAATTATTTTATTATATTTTAATGAATTACAATTATAAATAAAATACTAATAAATCCAAAATTTATTATTAATTAATTATTGAACCAGCCCTACCCAACCCGTCAACCCGATGGGCTGTCCCTTTTAGGCCCACCCCTGAACAGACTTAAAAATTTCATTTTGACCGTTATTATTATTATTATTATTATTATTGTTCACTATTGAGTTATTCAGAGGCTATTTTCATTGGTATATGAATACTTCGAAAATAGTTACATTGAATATTACGGATATGGATTCGAGGTGGGTGGGTATGGTCGTATGACTGGAAAAATATCAAAAAAAATAAAATCATAAAAAAAATTAGATACCATTTTGTGATTCAAAATATATTTCAGGGGATACTTTACAATTTATAAGATATGGTTGGGTTATATAGTTTTGATGTTTGAGGAGTTCGAATAGTTAAATGATTAATTTTAATAGGAATAAATTTGATTAATTCTTTAATATGAATTTCTTTCTCTCTTTGTATATCATTCTTTAAGTTATATAGGTTTGATCCTGTAAAATTTGACTATTGAACGAAGGATATGAAATCAATTAGATTGATTTTTCGATCTAAAGTAATTTTTTAAAATATATAAATGACAAAAATCTGCTAGAACTCTAAGGGTGTGTTAGTATCGAGGAATTTTAAGCCATTGTATGAATTTATATTGATTGTATTATCCACGTCTTTACAAATTTATATAAATGTAATGATAATTGTGATGTATTTGAAATATAAGCAAGACACGTATCATCTCAAATCCCTGTTTCAAATCCATTGTTAAATCAAATCCCTTCATTCAAATAAAATTTCCAAACGAAACACAATGGAATTTGGCCCAAAAGTGCAGCTCCAACATAAATAAAAAGCACAAATGTACAAGGCCAATTTTGCAGCCTTCTTAGGAGCGTGAATGGTTCGTCTTTGATGCACCGGGTGTTTTGATTCACCGAGACACATGCAAAAATAAACATGTGCATGTATCTTGGTGTCCAACACACACCCGATACACCAAAAGATAAATCTGGAGCGTGAATGCTCTGGCCTCCCTTCTGCCGATTGGATTCATAGGACAAGGATAAGCTGGACACCCAAAAAATCGAACTTTAATTTGAGTCGAACTGTATTATAATCTTCAAAGCACCGTCCATATTTGTACAACTCATATCAAATGAATTATACATTCAAAACACAACATATTATTGATGATACCTACACAACCCATCTAAAGTGGTAAAAACCTAGCTCATTTTCTCAACCAGGTTCATGAAATTCCAACCAGTCCACACAAGAATCAGAAGGTAGATTTACAGCGAACGCTCGTCTTATCGTTCTTGATAGACCCGTTGGCTGCGAAAACTATTCGAGAATAGCAACCGGAACTACCCCGCACGGTATATCTTTGAAAGGTACTCACTGTACTGGACAGAACATTGCGATCCTGCGCAAGCATCCAACCCTCGGATTTCTGAGAGTTACCTAAGGTACTCTTCAATTTGCCATCCGACTTTTCCTCGGAGAACGAATGTTCCAACTTCGTGTTCATCAAGTAAGTATCACTTGTCCATCCAGGTTGAGCCTTGGATGTGATTCTGAGTGGATATTTTCTCTCCACGCTCATGCTTAATATCAAGTTTCGGGTATCAGACTGAATCTTTACCACATTAGTCGCTTCCACTTCCTGCCTCACCGTTTTTTGCTTCCCGTTGTTCCTAAACTTTAGTTTGTTCTCGAACTCTAGCTTGCTTGAAACATAGGTTGTAAAATTCCCAGCACTCGAATTTACCCACCCAGAAAATTCTCTGTGCCTCTTCCCTTCAACCTCAAACTCGCCATCAAGTTCTTGAAACCTGAATTCCTGTTTAATAAAGCTACTCGGATTAACAAGTCGGATAGGACGAGCTTGAACCTTATCCACATTCTGATCAACCCATAGATGCAAATTTGCATCCACGAGCCAAAACGAGATGCCATTCGTGATACTAAATCCGAAATTGTGTGTCTTTCCATCAAGCAGAATGCCTAAAAATGGGGTCACTTCAATCTCATAAGAAGGCAAATCAAAAGCTCCAATTGAAACTACAGGCTCCCAAAACAGAGGATTGATCCCTCCTGTGAAGATCACAGGAAATGGGATCACTGACCCGACTTCATTATCATCAATTGTCACCACTACCTCCCTATACGTCCCATGTCCTCGTCTAGTTGTCAAACGATTCATACCAATGTACGCATCCGGCGGATTCGAGTACCAAAACTCATCATTCCCGTGGAACGAACAGTAAACTTCAATCACAGCCCTGTATGTGTTGAGTGGGATTGTTACACCCTTGTGTTTTAAATCTGATTCGTTCTCAATTCTGAACCAAAACCCTTCATCCCCAGTTGCAGCTACAGGGATAATCAAATCTGCTGGGCTTTCATTCAAATCTAATGAACTTAACGTATAATTCACCTTTACTGGTGTTGACTTTTCAACGGGAGGAAAAAGAGAGAACGGAACATTGACTCCGGCTATGGAGGCGCCATTGCTATTGATGTTATAGTAAAGGAAAGTCAAATTCATCTGGTAAACGCCGGTGAAAACGTCGTTATCGATGTTGTCGAGCATGACGGAGAGAGTGAGGTTGGATTGACGGAGGATGGAAGAGTATTTAGTGACGTCCTTACGAACATTCCAGAACACTCCGTTATCCGTCGGCTCTGCTGTGCTAGTGCGGAGAATCTCGGCGCCGGAGAGCCAGACGCCGGCGATTCGGTCGTATTGATCACCGATAGATGAGGCGGAGAGGTGGAGGACGGCGTTCGACCAGGTGCAGCCGAGGGGAGGACTGTAGTTAACTTTGGACGGAGGAAGGCTGGTTGTCTTGGCGAATTCTCCGGAGAAAATGGGGAGCGTGCATGAGGGGATGAGGGAACTGAAGCGTAGAGGGCGGGTGATTTCGATTTGTTCTTGGGGTGGAGTGGTGTTGTTATGGAAGAGGAGACGATGTTTGGTGAAACGGGAGGCATGGTATGGCTGCGCAGGATGGGAGGAGGCGGTGGAGGCGGAGGCGGAGGCGGAGAGGTGGAGGGTGACAGTTAACAGGAGGAGAAGGCGGAGAGGAGAATGCATAGTAAGGTAGATTGTCGGACGACCGATGAGAGTTTGAAGTGACGGAGACTCAAGGAAAAGGAAATCAAATAAAGATAATTATCACGACTTTATACATATATTATATATCTTACTATATTATAATGCCTAAGCCCCTTATACTAACTACCTTGGTATGACAAATTTGAATTTACCAAACTACCCCCTCCAATGGTTTGTTGTGGTTCATTGTTGCATAATGCCTAAGCTCATTATACTAATTACCTTGGTATGACAAATTTGAATTTACCAAACTACCCCCTCCAATGGTTTGTTGTGGTTCTTTGTTGCATCTTTTGAATTGTAATATTAATCAATGTATATGTCTCATTTATTTCGTATGCATTATATATTACGTTACACACGCAACGCGTGTGCGTCACCTGCTAGTAAATATTATGCGGTTCATTCGAACTCGAGTCTTCATATTCGCAATATCAAAAATATGACCCCTTATTAACAAATGTTTGTCCTCTATCCACTTGAGCTTACAAATACATCGATACAGATAAAACATATATGTATGCGTATGTATATGTGTATGTCAAATGTAAATAAGATTTGTCTTGTGATATATATCGCATGGAGGATTTTTTATAATATCACATTTAATACTAATTGTGGTGGTTCAATTACCTTTTATAATAATCTTTAGTGCGTTGTTATAAAATGTCTTTTGTGATTTTTATTCATCGATGTGTTGATAATATGTATATTTATATTATTCGGGCACACATATTTTTGTACATTTAGTATCCAGTTATTTATATATAGATAAGATATGGATATCTTTGTCAAGAAAGTCCCAAATTTTATATCATTGTCCATGAAAAATATTTGTATGAACCCGATTTATATCTCACTTACATATCAACTAAATATGATTTGTTTTATTTTGTTGGTATGATAATTTATGCATTTCTTTTACTTCAAAGATGTCTTTTATTATTGAGTTTTCGTATAAATGAGTCTCAAACCATATATGTATATATAAGTATTTTTCATTCTCTATATATTCATGTTTTTGTGTCCGTACATAGAGCTGTCAAAATGAACAACCTCGATCCAAAAAGGTTGGGCCGCCTAACCAACAGCCCAAATGGGCCTAACCAGTCTGGGTTTGCCTACAGGCTGTTGGGTAAATCCCAACCCAACCCGACACGAGGAAGGCAGCGGGTTTGGGCGGGCCAGCATTCCGAAAATTTTAAAAAAAACTTCAAAAAAGAATTTCAATCAAACTTGCCGAGCCTAAAACTGATACTAGAAGAATACTATAACTTGTTTAAAATTTTATCTAGACATTAATCCTACTATTAAAAATACTTGACTAGAAAATCGGTATTTTACTCAATTTTGAAATACATGTTGCAACTTTAAACCACTACCAAGTGAAAAAATATAGTTGATTGAATTCTTCGATGTGATATGAGTTCTTATTTATGAAAAAAAAAGGTCGGGCCCGCTGGCCAACCCCCAACCCATGTGTCAACCCGCTAAAATCGGCGGACCAACTGGGTCGGTAGGCGGGCCCAAAAAATGCTGGTCCAACCTGCTTATTTGGCGAGTCGAGTTGGGTCAGGCTTGCATTTTGGCATCTCTATTCGTACTAGGGGTGTAAACGAACCGAACAAGTCGAATAGAATGTTCGAGTTCGAGTTCGATTCGAAGTTCGAATAGTTTAAAATTTTTTGTTCGAGTTCGGCTTTAAAAATTCGAACATGTTCGCGAATTATTCAAACTATTGCTCGAAACAAATACTAGAAAGGCTCGACATCTATTTATTTAATAGATAATTATATTATATTACTAAAATTATTAAAGTTCGCGAGCGCCTCTTGAACTATCGAACAAAATAAATTGAGCTTGAGTTCGGCTCGAAAAAAGTTTGAATATGTTCGAGTTCAGCTAGAGTTCGATAATTTTTAATACAAAACAAATAGTATTCGAGTCGGCTCGATTCCTTTACACCCCTAATCCGTACGCATGAATCAAAGCCATTTTCATTGAGGATGTAATTAAACTAAGTTGCTCTCCTATTTTTTTTTGTTTTCGGGATGAATCTAAACCTAATTAAGGCTTCCTTTTAACGACTTCTTTTGGAATAAGTGATGGGATATGATATGTATCTCCTGATTTAAATAATTTTTCTCACATTTTTTGAAACTGGTGATCACAGTCACCGTAGGCTCAATTGCCTTATTCGGACTTTCATATATTTAGTTAAAAAAATTGATAATTATCTCTTGATTTGAATAATTTTTCATATGTTTTTTAATAAAAATTCTTATTCAACGTAGACTCAATTTCCCTTTTCAGATTTATGTTTTTGAGATGAACTTAGAACCATTATGTTGTAGACAAAAGGGCATCTCTTAACATGACATATTGGGATTAAGTGATAGGGTCATACTGAGTTAAGAATCGATAATTATCTATGTATTTAAAGTCGTAGACGCCAAATCAATTGGGGCAGTTGGATCTGACCTTTGGGGCAGTCCGCTTCGAATTTTCGGATTGCCAAGATTTGTTTCAAGAATTTCGGAAAGCGGGAAAAACAAATGCATTTGGGTGGCAACCTCATGTTTTACTCGTATCTTCAGCCGAACGTGGTCTCTCAGTGACGGATACAAATTCAAGAAACAAGTCCTTCAACACTGTGTACATTTTGATTTAGCAAGTGTTGTACAAAGAATTGAAGAGGATATTATTTGATAATTTCACGATCTATATTTAACAGGGTGGATGTCTATACAGGTATATGCACAATTAGATTATAACACCACTAGTTTTTGTTGGCACCCGCCTTCAGGTACCAGTATCTTCAGGTACCAGTATGTTGGTCAATTTTTTTCTAATTTAACCGAAATAACATTTCAAATGACTAACTTTAACAAACATTTTTTAAAAAACGACAATGCTACTGTAATTGAATGAAAAAAATAACCAAATGACTGACTCTAACTTTTTTTTAAAAACAAATGATGTGAACTGAAAAAAATAACATTTGAAGTTGCTAAATGTTGGAGTAGATAAAATACTTTTAGGATATATGTACTCAAATATATATAACCCTATTTTAGAAATACATGCAAGAAATATTATATGTTGCATATTGAAAAAATATATATATTGCATGTAATGCAAAGTATTAAATTATAAAATATGTCAGCATGCTCAACAACCTATAAATGATCATAAAAATTACATTTTCGTAAATCCGTATTACTAATATTAATAATAATAAAAGTTAAAATACTTATTTAGTTGGGTTGGCCAACGGGATAAGATTGCATCGACTTAACTAACCGAGTTAGTTCAGGTCAAACACACGCATCAACAACCGATTAAAATATGTTTTTTCCTAGTCGATTCAGGCAAAACTCGTACATCAATAAAAATATTGTCATTTAACAAAAAAAAATTCTAACACAAAAACTTTGTTACATTTTTTTAAAAATAAAGAATTTTTTTTAAAAAAAAAATCTTTATTTTAGAAATTGATTAGGAAAAAAAAATTAATTTGATTAGCTTTACTATTCATTATAATAGTAATAAATAGTAAAGCGTAAAGCGTGGTGTCAGATACGAAACTGTTGGCTATATGTTTTTGAAGAAATAAACATAGAGCACAACTCAACAACAATATATATAAAATAAGCGATCTTAGAAAAACCAAATTTCAGGCTCCCAAATTTCTACACAAGTCTCTCCTTTCACTCACTTTTACAAGAGAATTTTCATAGAAATTACCATGAACTTTTGTCTCTCATCCCCTCATGATTCTCAACACCGCAACAATAATATAAATGGAGCAACTTGTGCGTGTGCTTACTTTGATTTGCATCGATCATCATAGCTTGATCCAAAAGAATAATGGTGAGGAAAACCACTTAAAGTAAGGCAAAAACTGCAAGTAAAGATCAAATTCGAAAAAAATCATCGTGGAAAGAGAGAAAGAGCAACACTCACCACGTTTTGTGTAAGGCATCGCTACCTTAAGGATGGATTAAGTACATTAAGATAGCTAAACATGCATTAATCAGGGTATAAGGGTTCATGTTAATGCCTCGAGCTTAAGGATTACAGTGCCAAAATAAAAAAAGGAATTAATTACATTCCCACAAAAATGAATGTAAAGACTATAGATTTACTATACCCTTGTGTAGAAACTATACAAAAGAATTCATGGTCTGCTATATCAGTAGCACTCATCACATAGCTCACTGCATCAACCCTGCCTTAGCCCTCCACCAAAAGCTCCTACAGGAACAACCTCAAACCACACGCATATAATAATCCATATTCACAACAATATGATTATAATGTGCAAATGAATAAACCGTAAATACAAACTTCCTGTATTCCAATGTATTTAAAACGCTTCCTTTGGTTGTCCCTGTACCATAACTCATAATCATAATCAATGGATTCTAATACGGTTCCACAAATGTCATGACATATATTCAACCCACCCACACTAATCACCCATCATAACCTTGTTATAACAGTGTATTTTAATGCATATCGCTTTGTCATGACCGCAGCACTATTACCCCCTCGCTTCGACATATCGGCGACATCGAATAACCTTGCTTTAATGTGACAGCATCATTTACCCTCGCTCCAATATATTAGCGGAAAATATTCTTTCCTCGCTATGATATGACAGCTTTCCTCGCTATGATATGACAGCGGCAAGTATTCTTTTATCGCTTCAAATGACATCGGCAAAGCATTAAAATCATCACTCGAGTATAACAACGACTATCCACAATATGCACCAAGCATCCAATATACATATGCAACCACAATGCATAATCCAAAATGTACAAATACATTTTACCGTTTGGTGCCCGTACGTCTCTCTACGTACCTTTCCAAAATATGAGATGTGTGTAGGACTTTATCCGCTTCGTTGTGTTGCCACCTGAGAAGGCTCTACATAAGTGTACAACTCAATATTAGAAGCCAAATAATAGTCCAATACCAAAATCCAATAAAATACACAAAAATCCATCAATTTGGGTCTCGTGATCGATCTCCCAATTGCGTCGATTTGTCGCGAGACTCTCCTGCCTCAAAGCTCAAAATTCGTCACTCCGCGATCGATCGCTGGTACTTGCCGATCGATCGCGCCAACTCGTGATGGATCACGGAAACTTTCTGTCTGCATGCTATGATGCTGGCGATCGATCGGTAAAACACACTGATCGATCGCTGATGCCTGTGTGTGCGAAAATCGTCATTTTCACACAATTCATCCCCTTCCTCCCACACAACCCATACAACCTCAAATCCTTAACATCCAACTCAACAATATACACCCAAACCAACATAAAACACATCAATAACCACAACCCCCCAACAAACAACATATTTCAAACCAAACCCATTTGCTTCCCCAAAATTACCAACTCAAAACTCCACGATACATAAATAAAACTTAACAAAGGAGGTTCCTTACTCTTTTAGCTTCAAATCACTATCAAAATGCAAAGATTCAAATTCTTGAAGCTCCCTTCCTTCTCCTCCTTTTGGTCGATTAAAATGGGTTTGGGGAAAATGTTTGAGTGATAGCGAGTGAGTGATGGGGAGTGGGATAAGTAAGGGGTGAGATAATGGTATAAAATTGGTACGAAACCTATTCTATTTTCAGTACTTATTACAAATGAAATTGGTATGAAATCTTTACAATTTTGGTACTAATTACACATGAAATTGATATGAAACATATACAAATTTGGTACAAATGAAATTGGTATGAGACCTATACTTTTTTGGTACTTATTACACATGAAGTTGGTATGAAACATATACAATTTTGGTACTTATTACACTTGAAGTTGGTATGAAACATATACAATTTTGGTACTAGTTACACGTGAAGTTGGTATGAAACATATACTATATTCGAAACTTATTACACATAAAGTTGGTATGAAACCTATACAATTTCGGTACTAAGTATACATAAAGTTGGTATGAAATCTATATAAATTTGGTAATTGTTACACGTGAAGTTGGTATGAAAACTATATTATATTCAAAAATTATTACACGTAAAGTTGGTATGAAACCTATACAATTTCGGTACTTAGTATACATAAAATTGGTACGAAACCTATATAATTTCGGTACTATTTATGAATGAAATTTGTACGAAACCTATACTATTTTCGGTACTTAATACATATTAAATTAGTATGAAAACTGGTACTAATTACACATGAAACTGGTATGAAACCTATACAATTTTGGTACAAGTTACACGTGAAATTGGTATGAAACTTATAGGTTTCATACAAACTTCATGTGTAACTAGTACCAAAATTGTATATGTTTCATACCAACTTTATGTGTAGCTAGTACCAAAATTGTATATGTTTCATACTAGTTTCGGTACTTATTGATGCGTGAAAATCCTTTTAATGCAAGCGCACGGGGGTCAAGTTTAGTACAAAAGATGTCGAACACACAGAGATTGAATATAAAGTTAAATCTAAGTACTGAATTAAAATAATCTTTGCTTTAACTAGAGAATCGAATGGTTGAGTGTTTTATGCCAATAATAAAAATCACTTAACTAACAATGATCAAATCTTGAGTTGGGAAGAAATCAATTAGAGACGAATCTAGGAGTTCGATTTCACTTGTTCATCCACTACACTTATCATTCCTTGATTTCAATATTACTAGCCAAGAATTCTTATTTATTTTCTACTCCCTCTCTCGAGTGTTAAGCAGAAGTAATCATCTACATTAATCTTGATATCTCTATCTAAGATCAAATATCAAACAATTGTAATTGTACAATAATTCTTTTAACGACTTCTATGGAGTTATAGGCCTCTCGAGCATTATAACTTCCACGATATGAATCCCTTATTTCCTATTCACAACCCCTCTCTCGAGTGATAGATCACAAATATAACATTATTCAATCCATGGCCAGTATATCAAAAGCATTAAGAACATGGAAATACAATAAACCATATGGAAAACCAAATACTTCAATCAATTCATAATAAGCGTAGTTTCAAAATAAGCTACATCGTTATCCTAGAAAAATAGAATTAGCTCATGCTAGAATGAATTAAACACATAGACATGTTTAAATAATCCATAAAAACTAATAAAGTTTAGAAATACAAAACGATGTAGAAGCTATTCTTCGTTCTCCGACGAACGCCTCCGTCTCGTGATGGAATCTCTCATTTTTGCTCCGAGCCGTCGTCGCCTCTTTTCTCCTTCTCCAACCCTAGTCTCTTATGTTCTAAGTCTGAATGAATCCAACTCCTTCGTTCCTCTCCTTTCAGTCTTTTAATTCTCGTGTATCAGATAAGGAAAGTGGCAGAAATTTCCAAAACTCTGTTGGTGTATTTACGCCACTAAACTGGCTTATCTACGCCTGGTGATGTGTTAAAAACTTGGCTTCCCGCGTGACTGACGTAATTACCCCACGGTATTGGCGTAACTACACCTCAACTTGTGTAACTACGCCTCAAAGTGGCGTAACTATGCCTAAAATCTCAAATGTTGTAGCCTCGGCGTAGCTACGCCAAAAACTGGCGTAATTACGCCTAATGTAACTTTTCAAAATGGAAATGCCGTAGCCTTGGCGTCTTTACGCCTGATAATGGCGTAGCTAAACCTCTTTGATGGAAACCTTGGAATTTTGACTTCAATTCATCATTTCAATCCGCTCTTTGCACCCTTTTAGTCCACAAATCACGTAGTTACCTGGATTCCTGCAAGACAAGACAGAACAATACCAAAAACGTCATTCTGATCTAACACTAGCACTAAACCATGTAAAATAAGAAGAAATATAAGTGTATAAAATACACTTATCAAACCCCCTAAACTTAAACTTTTGCTAGTCCCGAGCAAAACAAACAAAAACAAAACAAAAAACAATTTTGAAATGAAATGACGCAAAAAACAAAGTTGTGAAACAATCCAATTGTGTAGGCCTCAGAAATACATGGTTTAAAATTCTCAATTCAAACATGCATATCATTACTCAAGAGTTCTCAAGTGTGTGTGTGTTACCATTTCCACTTAATCATTAATTCAAAGCAATATTTACTCACACAAATCAATATGACTTTGCAAGGTATATGTTCAATTATTGTTCATAAAAGGAGTATAACTTTGATAAATGCTAAACAATCATCATGACTAGGTAATGAGATGCACATATGTGAATGTCAAAATCATATTCATTACAAGTGTTTCTCGAGTGTCCATATATTTACTATTCATAACCTTCTCCACTAGTATATTAGACAAATGTGACTCGGTCAATAGGTCTTAATAGGCTTGTAAAGTTAGGCTTTGGCTCATGGCTTCAATAAAAGGAGATGATATTCAAAACAAGAGAGTAAGTTAAATATAACCAAATTGCGTACTCTCATCCCAACTTCGATTCCTCCTATTGATGATTCATCATTTTTCTTTTCTTTTCAGTTCATCCTCCTTTCTCATTCGCCTCATCATTTACCTCATTATTTTTCTCATTCTTTCAATCACTATTATCTTCACCTCTTCAAAATATTTCTATGCATTCATCCCCTCTTTTTTTTCATTGTTACTTCACTTCTAATTTTCAATTATGAACATAGGAGATATTTGAAATTTTAAAGCGCGGTAGAAGCTTACTCACTAGAGGGTGAGAAATAGTGTATAAGCTCTCAACAAGGTGGTAGATGTGGTATCTTGAAACGATGCCGAATGGGGTCATTCATGTGCCTAAGCACATGCCATTCGATTTGTATTAAAGCTCAAAAGGGTAACTAGGGATAAAATGATGTCATTTGGTGGTTTCAAAGGCTCAAACGATCAAAAATTTCCTAAATCATTCCTCAGCCACATATGTCCGTATTTCGCCTCAAAGGTTACTATATTAAGTTCTATACTACTCTCAATTCACAAATAACTTATATGATTTGACCATTGTTCTCAAATGGTATCTCAAAACAAGGTAATATAAGAAACAAAATTGAATGAGATTCTAAAGCATATTGCACTCAATTCAAATCTCATTCTTTTACATTTAGGCTCAAATGGGCTACTATGACAACTTTATATCAATGAATAAAGGCCCAAAAGATTATCAAGAATCGCCTATATCATATTTGTATTCGTTCAAATCAACATTGATTAATCAAATGATCATGGTCTTGATCTCTATTATTTTAAACAATATTTTCCAGTGTAGCGATTCTCTACCGCAAGTGCACGGTGTCAAGTTTTAGTATAATGATAATATAAGTACGGATTGTCGATCCCACGAGGACTAGGAAATAAGTACCAAACTCCATTAGTTTAACTATATTTAGCCTACGAAAAATGGTTATGACTAATTAACTAAAGTAACTAATTAACTCAATATTTAATCAAACAAACAATAGAGAATGAGAATAAAATTAATAGAGACAATTATCAAGACTTTCGGTTCACCCATGCAATCCCCCACAATTCGCCTATTAGTTAAGAATTAATTCAAACAATCTAAGGTGACGAGTTTTCCTAATTCACTTGCTATACCTTGGTCCGGCTATAACAAATTTAATACTAACGTAACAATAAGCCTCTCTCGTACCCTTATTGAACAATTAATATTGTAAATCGATCTATGAAAACTTCTAGCCTTCGATTTTGGTAAATCTATTGCTATCACACGTGTGCTAGATTTTACTTGGTCCATCTCAACCTAAAACCCACGGCAAAGATCACTATATCGAATTCCAATTTTATCTCTATATCTCAATTGTAATTTAATATCATTCAAGGATGGCCAAACCCTTAAAAGCATGAAGAACAATGATCTACACACTTAGATATATAAGAATCAATCAAAACATTCAAATTAAATCATGGGTTCATAACATAGGATTCCCTAAGTCTTGATAACAAACTTAGCCTAGCAACATATTCAAAATCAAATGCAAAATTGTGTATTTCAACATCAAAAGCATAAAGAAATTAAATAGAAACAAACAAAGTTTAGAAATACGTATAAACTAGGGATGTTGAATCGCGTTGTCGATCCGTAGCTCCGTCTCTCGCTTTGTATCACTGTACGTGACTCTTCTTCACCAACACCTTGTTGCTCTTGTTCTCACCATTCCGTTCATGAAACTCCTGCTGCTCTCCCCAACTCTTCTTCTCAATAAACTCTCCTGCTGCTCACATCTCTCCTTTTCAAATTCTGAATCTTAACTCCTTGCTGCCTCCAATCTCTTCAGTTATCTCCCCTCAAATATGTTCTCCTCACGTAACTCTTGCTGCTCTCCCACATTCCTTTTTGCTGAAAACTCTCCTGATATCACGTCTCTTATCCTCTCTCTAATATTCTGATATATATTTGTTATCTACGTCACTGACTGTTGCTCAATCTCCTCCTCATTTTATTTATATGCTGCACACTTTTATCATGTTCACCTCTATCTGATATTGGTTCACGTACGTCTCATATCTGCTCACTTCTTTGCTTCTGTACGTCTCTCCAACTCGATCTCTATTACGTGAATGGTCACGTCTCTTGCTCTCGTTTTGCTCCCGTCTCTTTGCTTCCTAGATGACTCTTCCTTTATAATTATATAATAATATCATATATTATAATATAATTTGCATCCATGTTCGATAGTATCCGATTGTGCTCGGTTTGGTCCTTATTCTTTAATTAAAGCTCATTTTCTTCACTTTTATGCATTTGGACCTGGATTTCTGAAATATACAAATATATACCAAAACCCGTAATATTTTCCAGGAATCACTATAAAAACACCTCTAATCTTATATTAAATTAAGTGTAAAATTCACACTTATCAACTCCCCCAAACTTAAGCTTGATCGTCTCGAGCAAGAAATAAGATCACAAAGTAGAGCTTATTGAAGATTTAAGTAAACCAATTCGTAGTCAATAATGTAGCTCAGACATCTCACTTGCAGACGAAGAAGAATAAATCAGAAAGTTTACAAGTTGTGTTTTCTTAGATCAAGCAACATGTCTCCAAATTAGAACGTGTGTGTGCTATTGTCACTTTCAAGTTTCAGGCAATTTTCATAGATCAAATCATGCTAGATAATGAAAGTTAAGATTATCATTGAGCACCCCATAGTCCTATTTTCAAACACTTCTCCACTAATGTAGCCACTCCTGTTGGGATATGCCCTAAGACGTGTCATTGGATGATTGTTTTTGACATACAATGTTTATGATTTTATGAATGGCAATTCATTATTATATATTATTCGTTTAACTGTGCAATGTGAATTAATATATATGTTAATGTCCTTAGAATAATATTGTATTATTCTTAAACATTGTCCCTAGTCAAGTATTATCATGAATCGGGATAATGATAATACATAGAGACTAGTATGTGTTGATTGATGAATTGTTCATTGATATGAGATATCAAATCAACGCATGGGTACATGTTAGAGAACGATGTACTGGACAGACCCACCATGAGAATGCTACATGGATAGTTATATGAGCGTCATAAGCAATTCTCATAGTGATAATAATGTATGTAATCCTTACGACTTGTGATCATCAGAGATCCCAACATAAGGAGTTATGTATCTTGATATTGTCAAACGTTACCCGTAACAGGGTATACTATAAAGGCAACTATTGGATAAACTACGAATTATGTAGAGGGATGTTGTTTGATCGAGATAGGATTTGTCCCTCCTATATAACAGGAGAAGTGTTTGGGCCCTTGATCAAGTAAGACTAAAATGCATGGCCATGCTTGAATGAGTCGATATGAGATATCGAGCTTATTCGTTTATTCTAGTTCTACTTTGGGATCAAGAATAGAGATTGAATATACGAGTATGACTATTCTATGACTCGTGTTCAATCTAAACACAAAGGACAAAGGGATTGAGTTACATGGTTAATATTATCACAAGTTCTTAGGTTATGTCGAGTCATTGACATTCTTGTAATTTGGGTAGCATTGATGTGTTGCTAGATACCGCTCATTGCTTGCGACATAAAATGAGATTTTATGTCATTGCCAACATTACAAGATCATATCGGGTCGCACAAAAGATTAAATCGAGAAGGGAAATTAAATTCATTGGATGAATTAATTAATTAAGAGGAGTCTTAATTGAATGATTAAAAGAACTTAATTAAATCATGAGTTTAGGCCCATAAGACTTTGAGAAAGTCTTGAACTTAATTAAGCCCTTTTAATAACAATGATATAATTAATTGTTGGACAATTAAAAATTCATTCCAACCTAAAAAGTTCTAAAAAGCACACGGCCGCACCACCTCTTCTTGCTCTCGATTTTTCATAGCCGAAGAGAGACTAGGGTGATTTTGTGCCAATTTTCGATTGTGAATCGAGTGTACTTCTTGTTCCGGTTTAAGAACGAGTATAGCAACCTGTTCTTAGACTATCCCTTCACCCGATTTGATCGTGTGGATACCGTTGAGGCAAAACTTGATAAGTTTTGCTAGTGGCTCGTAAAAGGCGTTGGACGTGGTGCTGCTTCGTGGAATTTGCTCAAACACGCTACAAGGGTGAGACTTTTGATCCTTTATCCGATATGAACCCCTTTGTATAGATCCGGTGTATTAGTAATCCAAAATTTTAAATTCCGCTGCGTTGCTATGCTTGTTAGATTACTTACAACTCCTTCAACTTGGATCAATAGGTCTTTTAAAGCTTGTAATGTTAGGCCTAGTTATTTGGCTTCAAAGAAAAGATAGGATATCACAAATAAGAGAGTATAAACATGTAGTGTTCATATTTTTAGCACTAAAAGGAGCATCTCTTCTTTTTCTTTTAGCCTTGGCCACTTTGGGTCTTATTTAGATAAAAAAAAATTTCAAGTCTTTATCTATCTTTTTCTTTTCTCCTTCATCAATTTTTCAATAATAAGCTCATCAAAATATAGCAATTCATGTGCATCTAATGAGATTCATTATACTCCCTTTAGGTAAGGATGAATTCTTTCAATTTAGGCTCATAAAGGTGGGTATAATGAGTTGCCAAAAAAATGTTGAATGGGGGCTAATAGTATGTTAAACATATTCCATTCTTTTGCAATTATGCTCAAAATGGGATACTATCGATTGATAAATACATGGTAAGCTTGAAAGGCTCAAACGATCCAAAAATCGCCTAAATCATTTCTTAATCAAGTTCATGACTATATAATTTCGCCTTGAAGTGTCATCATCAAATAAGTTCTAAGGTATTCTAAGATGCTCAAACACAATTCATCATGTTCACAAAAGATTATCACTATTACAAATGCAATTCACAAGATTGTGACTCAAATGTGCTCAAAATATTCATCATCTTTGACATGTTACTCAAAACAAGATATTCACAAAAAAGTTTAACAATCATCAAAACTCAAGTTGACATGTATAGTGAGATTAATATCATCATGGAATAGAGACCACTACTATGATTCATTCTTATCTTACTAATTGAACTCATTTTCAAGAAAATTTTTGTTGGTGCTCAATAAACTATCAATTTCCAAATAAGAAGCATGACACAGTAATGCACTTCTCCAAACTTAATCCATACATTGTCCTCAATGTAATAAGCATGGAAAATAGGACAAAACATTTACCGTTGACAACGACCATCAGTGATCGTTGTCCAATTCCTTATCAGCTCATGGGGTATAATGTTGGACAGATCACATCATGCATGGAGTCTCGCCAAAATCAAAAATAAAAACAAAACAAGCCAAAATAAACTAAAACAAAGCAAAGGGTTAAGAAAGAGTTCTTGATTTATAGTCCCAAGATGGACTTTACAATTTACGCTCAAGTGCCGCAAGGGCCAGTAGGGGGTGATTTCACATCATCCTTGTGGTAGTGTTGTAACCACTTTTCTTTGACCGTGAACAGTCCCCCATGGTCATCTCTCAGTTTGAAGGTGTCGAATGGTAGAACATCGACAACTTTGAACGGTCCAGCCCATGGTGCATCAAACTTCCATGGGAAAATTTTCATCTTTTTCCTATTCATTAATACCAAGTCTCTTACACCAAATTTACCTCCTCTTTGTTGGCCATTCTATGTGGCCTCCACATTCTTCTCACTGTTAACCTGCATCGCATCAACAGATAGTGTATCAATTATATTGACACTAAAACATCGATGCTCAGTGCGTGTAGTGTTCACAACTTTGAACATATCATAAGTAACTTGACCCCCCCTACTCGTAGGATCAACTTCCCTTCTTGGACATCAATCAATGCCCTTCCAGTAGCTAGGAACGGTCTTCCTAATATCAATGGCATGTCCGCCTCCTCCTTTATGTCTAGCACCATGATATCCGCCGGAATGGTGAATTTGTCAACCTTGACCGGTACATCCTCCATTATCCCATGAGGTACTTGATGGACTTGTCTGCCATCTGCAATGAGACATTGATTGCTTTTAGCTCTCCTGAACCCAGCTTCATGTACGCAGACAAAGGCATTAAATTAACACTTGACACCAAATCACATAAAGATTTATTGAAATATTTAGAATTGATTTTGCAAGGTATAGTGAAACTCCTTGGATCCTTAACTTTGGAGGTGAATCATTTTGAATGAAAGCAGAACGCTCCTCAGTTAAATTTATCATCTCATGCTCTCCCAGTTTCCACTTTTTTGACAGAATCTCCTTTAAAAACATAGCATAATTCGGCATGTGCCGAATAGCATCAATGAAAGGCATCTCTATATGAAGATTCTTAATCAATTCTAAAAATTTAGCATCAATTTTTGCCCTCTTATTCGCAGCGGGGAATGGGGGTGGGATATCTACCTTAGCAGGTGTGATGGGTGTATAGGTCTTAGTAGACTTACCTTTGTCGCGTGTTTGTCCCTCTTCTTGCTTGATGTTCGCCTCGCCTCTTAACTCAACTTGTACATCCTTCTTCTCAGCGACCTCCTTTCCACTTCTTAACGTGATTGCATGGACTTGCTCCCTAGGGTTAGTCTCAGTATCACTAGGTAGTGATCCTTGTGCTTGTTCGCTACGATCTTTGTTAACTGTCCCACTTGGACTTCCAAGTTCTTTATCGAAGCCTCATGATTGTTCATCCTTGTTTCAGTCGATGATATGAACATAGTTAGCCGCTCCTTGTAAGGGCCCCCGTGCCCTGTGGCATTAGGCCATGCATTTGGTGCATTCAATCACGTGTAAGGGAATACATTAATCACAATCTCAATTCATCTAGCAATTTCCTAGTTGATTACTCACACATATAATGAATAGAGAAAGGCTTATGCTTCTTTATACAACACATATACACATAATTATTGCTCATACACGAGCATCGAATAAACCTATGTGTACGTAATGTATAAAAAGGGCATACACAATATCCAGCTCCACATGAGCTCCGGTGTCTCGATCCTGGAATCACCTCCAATTCATAGCTCGATCACAGCTCCAGAGCTACCATTGTACCTGTTTCGCCTGCCCCAACAGAGAGAGCTCACACACGGGGTGAGCATACCAATTCCACAAATCCAATAATCATAATATTACAATTCATAATTTACAAAATGTAAATGCCATGAATATAAATGATACTCCCTGGATGGTATCATCATCATCCGGGATCCCACTGTATTGTCCCTGTTCTCAAAACAACCAAAATCATCAAATTCCAAATATCCAGTAAATCATTACACTGATTAACTATATCCTTAATCCAATTCAATAACAAAAGGGAATAAATACAGATATCCTAGATATCTAGTCAAAAGACACATTTCCTCGCTCACTCAAAGTAGCAGCATCACTTACCGATGTTCGTTCCATAGCGACCACATCACGACAATTGCTCGCTCCAAAGCGGCACCATACATTACATAAGACAGATCAACATAACACAACCCAGTCCCGTTTCCATTAACCAATTTGCAAGACGCAATATACTAATCATCGGCTAATAACCCTTGCCATTCATTTATCTCATGCACAATAATTGCAATAATATAATTAAGGTCATGCTCGTACGTTACACGTACCTTAAGTTTCCGTAGTCCAAGCCAAACCTTGCTTGAGTTCCATGCCTCGAGAAATATGTGCTAAAACACATAAACAACTCACAATCAAGTATAAGCATGCAAACACGTACCCACGCACGTTTGCAACCTCAAAATCCATCGTCAATCCACGACGATTACCAAAATAAAAGCCCCCGGCTAGGCATGCATAACACCCAAAAATATACCATTTAAAACGTTTAAAAGATAGCCAAAAACTCAACCGAGAGTTCCGTTTAATTTAACTTGGCTCCAACCAAACAATTTTAAAAGCCTAGCATTCCCATTGGAATGTAAACATTGCCCCAGGAGTTGACCATTTAAGTCGCAAATCCAAAATCCCACGAAAAAGCCAAGAAAACTAAAAATCACCTGCTGGCGATCGATCGCTATAACCGGGCGATCGATCGCTATACCGGGCGATCGATCGCTAGCCCATTGGCGATCGATCGCTCGATATAGCGATCGATCGCCAGACCTTACTGGCGCGAGGTGATCGATCGCTTAAAAGTAGCGATCGATCGCTATCATGCTGAAAAGCCTACTGCTCGCATGCGATCGATCGCCTGCTTCGGGCGATCGATCTCCATGCCCTGCAACTCGAAATCCTCCATTTTTGAAAGCTTAAAACCTTCACCAATCACACCTCAACTTCTCCCAACTCAAAACCACAACAAATCCACACACAAGAACCTCCAACAAGGGTGTTAAACTCAAATTAAAACATACCCAAAAGATTTTATGATTTTCACCCAAAATCACTCAAACCAACCCAAACCCAAAACTCAACCAAACCCAACAAAATTACAATCAAAACGAAGATAAAAGTGAGGGGAGGAGATTACCAACTTATCTTCGAAGAATCCGGCTCCTAAACCGAGCCTCCGGTCATTTTTCTCCAAAGAGAAAGGATAAGGGTTAGGGGAAAGAGGGTTGGCACGATAGAAGGGGGGAGAGGAGAGAGAGAAGTGATTCCGTGTAAAAATGACGGAAATCTCGAGTCCAACCGGTATATATAGCAAAAATGCCCCAACATACCATTACCTCCACAAATACATCATGATTCATTAAAAATCATCTGTTTTCAAAACTCTCTCTCCAGCATCAAATCCTCATACCAGCCCCAAGATAAAGCACCACGGACTCCAATTCCCACCAAAACCCAACTCATAGGTTTTCCACCAAAATGATAATACAATCTCAACCTTGGGATCCAACGAACCCAAATGCCCGATTTGACAACCTCGGGAGACCTAAAACCGTAATTAATTCTTAATTGCCACAATTAAAAATCCATAATGGATTATTACCACACCGGGATTAACACCATTAATCCCCGGGCATCACAATTATCCCCCACTAATAAAAATTTCGTCCTCGAAATTTACACTGGTGTACTCCACGTAACACCAAGGCTACACAAACAAAACAAAACCACAACCTCGATTCTTGACCACATCAGAATCGAATTATCAACTGCGAGGATATCAATCTCGCACCAAGTTCTAAAATAGAGCAAACCTCAAAAACTAATATAAAACCCAAAAGATAATAACATACCTCGATGCGAGTCATCCCAGAAGTCAGTCTACTACGACTGCAAATTAACCATGCCCTCCTTGGTTATGACATAGATATCTCCCCATGATATCTCCATCACTTGCCCACGATGCTTAACACGCGTCGTTATGATGGGGACTACTAGCATACAACATTATACTTACAGCAAACCCGGTTTCCGCTTTCCACCCCCATCTCCTCCCAAGGAGTAGTTGCACTACTTGAAACACGGATCGGGTAACCCACGGTCACCGATCCACACAAAACACATCTCAGAAGATGTTTACCCGGTGTGTTCCAAGAAATCACATCTTGGTCCAAACACCCTATCGAGACTCCACAAGGTTTCAAGTTCCACAGAGGTCATGCAAGACAATCCATTGCATTCCCGCCACATGTACCAACCATGACACTAAACAAATCCAAATCCTGGCCATCCCTCGCTTACCCTAGGATTCAACAATCCTAACACAGGGAGGCTATCGAACTATCCAACAAGAACTCCCATGGTTCCAAAACACGACAATCCCTCCATAGGGGAAGTCAACAGGACTTCACGATTATTTCTCAGAATACATCGTGCCATCGAGATTACCAATCTCAAGGTGCCACAATCTCTCACAGAGATTCGCCAAACCAAGCGTACTAATCCGATACTCGACAAGTACCGAAACGCGGACATTCGTACACACATACATGCCCAAATACCAACACAACATGCATACTCAATATACCCGGCTAAGGTATCCTCAAATACACCCATGAGCCCCACATACCATTGTCAATCCCCAGTTATTCTCGCTCAAAGGAGAACGATGATCGACGAACCCACCACACACAGTGTGATCCCAAAATCAACACTACACCACCAACCCATCGAATCTATCAAAGATTCTCAACAGGTATACCAATACCTCTTTCCTCACAAGGAAAGTGTCATGAATTCATGACCCTACAACTTCGAACCACCGTTCGGAAGACATGGATATACCTACATCGACATGCACCCCGGAACCAGTAAACACACAATGGTTCAGAATTGGGCGCCATTGCCACTAACACTCAAAACAGAATCCGTATACTCCACGTATACTCATTCTAAGGATGCTCTATACTAATACTATAGTACTCCACGATCTCGAGCACTACCCCGGAGACGTCTCCTCGAACGTCTCACTGGAAGCACGAAGCCATCACCTAGTCCAACACTAGTAGGGCTTACCCCGGTTGATTCACAATCAACCCTCAATCAATACCAGCTGTCACCATGACAGTACAATCCAAATCTCCCCAAGATAAAATTAATACAGTAGTGTCACCCCACTAGCTATATCTCACAAATCCAATTGTGACTCACATTGCATTCCACATGCAAAGATGCTCAACCAGAGCTACTAACGACTTGTCGACACTCACGTTGGTACTCCCAACAAAATCGAGTTGTCCCGGTACAAGTCCCTCAAACACTTGACGTATAAACGTCCCCGTGAGGTATTTCCTGCCTCAATTATTATGCCACATAGAGACTACAAGAGTCTACCAAGTCCCCATCGTATCACCATACGATCCACCGAACTCAGTCCCAACGTGCAGTATAATGGCCACAACAAGCACACTATAACACTGCTACAATACCTGGCTAGCAAAACGCTGCCTCCATAGGCTTATACTAAGCCTACCAACGTACCATACGTTCCATCCCGGTACACCATACCGTAACACCCACTAGAGTAGTGGGTCATCACCCAATATTACTCTAATACCAAAGCACAAAGGACATCCCGGTGTCCTTGCTCAACCACAAAGCACCCCTAAATTCCGTAGGATTTATTCCACACCCTCACGGGGTGTGACCAAGTCTACCACACATCACAACCACAAGCGAGTAGTTTCCTCAATGACTACTCTTACCACTAAACACTTGGCCTTAGCCAATCCAGCGAGTATACCCAAAGGATATCACTACTCGACAAACATTTACCTCTATTACATGATGCGGTGCACTAACCGACACAAAGCATCCAATAATCCATCGAGCAATCTGCTCGACATAACTCGTCAACTAGTAATCCAGACACCATCTTGTGCTCGCCATCAGCACTCAAACCATATGGCTAAATACGTACACTCGGACGTATTAATCATCAAAACGACACTACATGTCTACATAGAATATCCACTATGTCATCGTCATCCTGTGACGGTATATGCCAACACATGACATCCAAAATCCCATCGTCAACTCGTGACGGTACATGTCGATACACGACATCCATTTTCTCATCGTCAAACATATGACATTATATAACCACGTATGACATTCACAATAATGCTAACAAAGCAGTAATATAACATACCTCATCGCTATCAAGATAGCGGTATACCTGTATCCCTCGTCCACCAGCGGTACACCAGCAGCACCCGTCGCTCATAGGCGGCATAATCCAGTGCTACGCACATAGCGGTATAACCCATCACTATTGAATCAGTGGCATGATCCCTCGCAATAGAGTCAGCGGCATAAAACATCGCTATAGATATCCGGCGGTATGAACCATCGCCATAGATGTAGCAGAATGTACCATCGCTATATGATACCTGGCGTGAACCATCGCCATAGACGTAGCGGAATGACCCGTCGCTATGTAATACCCGGCGGTATGAACCATCGCCAATAGAATACCCGGCGGCATGAACCATCACCAATAGCATACCCGGCGGCATGAACCATCGCCAATAGAATACCCGCATGAACCATCGCCAATAGAATACCCGGCGGCATGAACCATCGCCAATAGAATACCCGGCGGCATGACTCATCGCCAATGACATGTGGAAAGAGACATTGCTATCAATATACCTGGCGGCATGAACCATCGCCAATTGAATCAGCGGAACAGATCAAGGACTCAAGAGGTACTCACATGCATGTAGCACTTTGTTCCTTTCGGACCCAAGAGGTGGCTCCCATTACACGCAGCACTTTGTTCCCGATCGCGTCGCTCAAATATCAATAATGTGGTTGTTCCGGTCTTGTTATAACAGCGGAATTTTAGGACCCCTCGCTTCGACATATAATGGCATCATATGATATCCCTCGCTTCGACAATGACAGCGGCATGTACATCGCTTCGACATGACAGCGGCAAATATCATATTACCATCGCTTCATATGACAGCGGCAAGTACCTCCCTCGCTCGTATATAACAACCACCGGAACCTCCCACTAGCTCCATATACATGCATTCAGGTTAATACAACAGTTCACAAATCCTACTACGTCATATCGGTGGCTCAATAATATCCCTCGCTTCGACAATGATAGCGGCATGTACATCGCTTCGGCATGACAGCGGCAAATATTATGATCCATTGCTGATGATATACCCGTAGTAGGACGATAAAAGAAACACATTGTATTCAATAACAATTGAAATCATACCACAATATCCCACTGTCTGTTGTCAACCATCCCTGTCCTTAGACAGCATATCGCATTTCTAATTTCCAGATTTTCCTACAAAATCGGATCCCTTAGCACATAATACATGGAGTGCCAGACATTACCATTAATGCCATCCCATCGTATTCTACACGATTCCTGCAACCGCAATGATCAGTAATACCACTTTCCATATCGTAAAAGCACATAAGCAATTAGTTGTGTCACACAACACTAATACCATCATGTATAAATATGTGCTACCAATTCCTATCAACAAGTTCCTAGGCCCTTAACAGCCCCAAAGAGCAACCACTGCTCTGATGCCACTAATGTAAGGGCCCCCATGCCCTTAACCCACAATTAGTGCATAAAGCCATGCATTTGGTGCATTCAATCACGTGTAAGGGAAACTACATGTAAACGTGGCACACAATACCACCTATAAAATTTCTTGCATTCATTTATTCCATTCCATGCAATATCCAATTTCCCAAATTAAGACCATTTAACACATCATGCACCTATGCAATACACTAATCACAATCTCAATTCATCTAGCAATTTCCTAGTTGATTGCTCACACATATAATGAATAGAGAAAGGCTTATGCCTCTTTATACAACACATATACACATAATTATTGCTCACACACGAGCATTGAATAAACCTATGTGTACGTAAAGTATAAAAAGGGCATACACAATATCCAGCTCCACATGAGCTCCGGTGTCTCGATCCTGGAATCACCTCCAATTCATAGCTCGATCACAGCTCCAGAGCTACCATTGTACCTGTTTCACCTGCCCCAACAGAGACAGCCCCCACACAGGGTGAACATACCAATTCCACAAATCCAATAATCATAATATTACAATTCATAATTTACAAAATGTAAATGCCATGAATATAAATGATACTCCCTGGATGGTATCATCCTCATCCGGGATCCCACTGTATTGTCGTGTTCTCAAAACAACCAAAATCATCAAATTCCAAATATCCAGTAAATCATTACACTGATTAACTATGTCCTTAATCCAATTCAATATCAAAAGGGAATAAATACAGATATCCTAGATATCTAGTCAAAAGCCACATTTCCTCGCTCACTCAAAGTAGCGGCATCACTTACCGATGTTCGCTCCATAGCGACCACATCACGACAATTGCTCGCTCCAAAGCGGCACCATACATTACATAAGACAGATCAACATAACACAACCAAGTCCCGTTTCCATTAACCAGTTTGCAAGACGCAATATACTAATCATTGGCTAATAACCCTTGCCATTCATTTATCTCATGCACAATAATTGCAATAATATAATTAAGGTCATGCTCGTACGTTACACGTACCTTAAGTTTCCGTAGTCCAAGCCAAACCTTGCTCGAGTTTCATGCCTCGAGAAATATGTGCTAAAACACATAAACAACTCACAATCAAGTATAAGCATGCAAACACGTACCCACGCACGTTTGCGACCTCAAAATCCATCGTCAATCCACGACGATTACCAAAATAAAAGCCCCCGGCTAGGCATGCATAACACCCAAAAATATACCATTTAAAACGTTTAAAAGATAGCCACTCAACCGAGAGTTCCGTTTAATTTAGCTTGGCTCCAACCAAACCATTTTAAAAGTCTAGCATTCCCATTGGAATGTAAACATTGCCCCGGGAGTCGACCATTTAAGTCGCAAATCCAAAATCCCACGAAAAAGCCAAGAAAACTAAAAATCACCTGCTGGCGATCGATCGCTTTACCGGGCGATCGATCACTAGCCCCTTGGCGATCGATCGCTCGATATAGCGATCGATCGCCAGACCTTACTGGCGCGAGGCGATTGATCGCTCAAAAGTAGCGATCGATCGCTATCATGCTGAAAAGCCTACTGCTCGCATGCGATCGATCGCATGCTTCGGGCGATCGATCGCCATGCCCTACAACTCGAAATCCTCCATTTTTGAAAGCTTAAAACCTTCACCAATCACACCCCAACTTCTCCCAACTCAAAACCACAACAAATCCACACACAAGAACCTCCAACAAGGGTGTTAAACTCAAATTAAAACAAACCCAAAAGATTTTATGATTTTCACCCAAAATCACTCAAACCAATCCAAACCCAAAACTCAACAAAACCCAACAAAAGTACAATCAAAACGAAGATAAAAGCGAGGGGAAGTATATTATCAACTTATCTTCGAAGAATCCGGCTCCTAAACCGAGCCTCCGGTCATTTTTCTCCAAAGAGAAAGGATAAGGGTTTGGGGAAAGAGGGTTGGCACGATAGAAGGGGGGAGAGGAGAGAGAGAAATGATTCCGTGTAAAAATGACGGAAATCTCGAGTCCAACCGGTATATATAGCAAAAATGCCCCAACATACCATTACCTCCACAAATACATCATGATTCATTAAAAATCATCTGTTTTCAAAACTCTCTCTCCAGCATCAAATCCTCATACCAGCCCCAAGATAAAGTACCCCGGACTCCAATTCCCACCAAAAACCCAACTCATAGGTTTTCCACCAAAATGATAATACAATCTCAACCTTGGGATCCAACGAACCCAAATGCCCGATTTGACAACCTCGGGTGACCCAAAACCGCAATTAATTCTTAATTGCCACAATAAAAAATACATAAAGGATTATTCCCACACCGGGATTAACACCATTAATCCCCGGGCATCACACTCCTCCATGCTTGGCTTTGGTGCATACCCCGTTGGTGGTTGGGGAAAGTTCATCGGCCCAGTATTGTACGTATTTGGGTAGGGGTAGGTCTGTGGTGGTCGGTTCCCTACAAATTAACAGCTTCATTAGTAGTAATGAATGGGTTACCAACCTGGCATTCAGTGCTCGGATGTCCTCCTTTGCAAAGCTCGCAAGTAACAGTTTGAACTTGCATTGCATGCATGCTCAAACTATCCATCTTCTTGTTTAGCGCTTCCAACTGGGCAGCTATGGCAGTGACTTCACTCACTTGATGCAATCCGACTTGCTTGTTTGGCACGTTCCTTTCAGACTGCCATTGATAGCTATTAGCAGCCATCTCCTCTAACAGCGTACAGGCCCCTCGAGCGTCTTCCTCATCACAGTTCCTCCTGACGCTGCATCAATCATAGAACGATTATCAGAAAATAAACAATTATAAAATATTTGTACCTGCAGCCAGATAGGGAGGCCATGATGTGGGCATCTCCGCAGTAGATCCTTGAAGCGCTTAACGTTTGTACCTGCAGCCAGATAGGGAGGCCATGATGTGGGTATCTCCGCAGTAGATCCTTGAAGCGCTCCCAAGCCTCATACAGTGTCTCTGGATCATATTGGGCAAAGGTTGTGATATCATTACGCATCTTAGCCATTTTGGATGGTGGAAAGAATTTTGACAAAACAACCGCGCCATTCCATGTGGTAATAGACCCTGCAGGCAACGATTGTAACCAGGATTTAGCTTTATCTTTTAAAGAAAAGGGAAACAAACGTAACCTGATGGCGTCGTCAGTAACGCCATTATGCTTGAATGTATCACAAATCTACAAGAAGTTGGAGATGTGATCATTTGGATCATCTATAGCAGCTCCCCCAAACTGGACCGAATGTTGGATCATCTGTATGATAGCAGGCTTGATCTCGAAGTTATTAGCCTGGATAGTCGGTCTCGTGATACTCGACAGTGATCCATGGAATGCTGGATGGGCATAGTCCATGAGTGATCTTGCAACTAGTGGTACCGGAATCTCATCGGTATTAGCCATGTGTGCTCTTGCTTGCCTTAGCCTCCTTTGACAAGTGCGTTCAATCTCGGGATCAAAGGGCTCAAGTGCAGGGTTGCTACTACTTAGCATGCACCAAAAGATAGTACCATGTAACAATCAACCAAAAAGAACACAAACAATAGAAGAGTAGAGAGAAAAAAAATCTAAAATAAAAAAAAATAAATGACTAAACTACAGTCAACTAATCTCGTTTGATATTATTAAAACTAGTCCCCATCAACGGCGCCAAAAACTTGATCACTATTATTTTAAACAATATTTTTCAGTGTAGCGATTCTCTACCGCAAGTGCACGGTGTCAAGTTTTAGTATAATGATAATATAAGTACGGATTGTCGTTCCCACGAGAACTAGAAAATAAGTACCAAACTCCATTAATTTAACTAATTAACTAAAACAACTAATTAACTCAATATTTAATCAAACAAACAATAGAGAATGAGAATAAAATTAATAGAGGCAATTATCAAGACTTTCGGTTCATCCATGCAATCCCCCACAATTCGCCTATTAGTTAAGAATTAATTCAAACAATCTAAGGTGACGAGTTTTTCTAATTCACTTGTTATATCTTGGTCCGGCTATAACAAATCTAATACTAACGTGACAATAAGCCACTCTCGTGCCCTTATTGAACAATTATATTGTAAATCGATCTATGAAAACTTCTAGCCTTCGATTTTGGTAAATCTATTGTTATCACACGTGTGCTAGATTTTACTTGGTCCGTCTCAACCTAAAACCCACGGCAAAGATCACTATATCGAATTCCAATTTTATCTCTCGATCTCAGTTGTAATTTAATATCATTCAATGATGGCCAAACCCTTAAAAACATGAAGAACAATGATCTAAACACTTAGATATATAAGAATCAATCAAAACATTCAAATTAAATCATGGGTTCATAACATAGGATCCCCTAAGTCTTGATAACAAACTTAGCCTAGCAACATATTCAAAATCAAATGCAAAATTGTGTATTTCAACATCAAAAGCATAAAGAAATTAAATAGAAATAAACAAAGTTTAGAAATACGTATAAACTAGCGATATTGAATCGCGGTGCCGATCCGTAGCTCCGTCTCTCGCTTTGTATCACTGTACGTGACTCTTCTTCACCAACACCTTGCTGCTCTTGTTCTCACCCTTCTGTTCGTGAAACTCCTGCTGCTCTCCCCAACTCTTCTTCTCAATAAACTCTCCTGCTGCTCACGTCTCTCCATTTCAAATTCTGAATCTCCTATCCCGTTAACTCCTTGCTGCCTCCAATCTCTTCTGTTATCTCCCCTCAAATATGTTCTCCTCACGTAACTCTTGCTGCTCTCCCACGTTCCTTTTTGCTGAAAACTCTCCTGATATCATGTCTCTTCTCATGTCTCTAATATTCTGATATATATTTGTTATCTACGTCACTGACTGTTGCTCAATCTCCTCCTCATTTTATTTATATGCTGCACACTTTTATCATGTTCACCTCTATCTGATATTGGTTCACGTACGTCTCATATCTGCTCACTTCTTTGCTTCTGTACGTCTCTCCAACTCGATCTCTATTACGTGAATGGTCACGTCTCTTGCTCTCGTTTTGCTCCCGTCTCTTTGCTTCCTGGATGAATCTTCCTTTATAATTATATATTATAATATCATATATTATAATATAATTTGCATCCATGTTTGATAATATCCGATTGTGTTCGGTTTGGTCTTTATTCATTAATTAAAGCTCATTCTCTTCACTTCTATGCATTTGGACCTGGATTCCTGAAAATACAAATATATACCAAAACCCGTAATATTTTCCAGGAATCACTATAAAAACACCTCTAATCTTATATTAAATTAAGTGTAAAATTCACACTTATCAGATCTCTAGTGCATGAATATGTGAGAAACTCAAGAGCAAAGTGAAAACAAGAAAATTTTAAAATTTTCACAAGTCAACTCAATTCTTCATCATTGGCCTCAACTGACTCGTAACACAACTTATGATACTCACGACTCAACAGACTCTAATAAAAAACAAACCAACAAAAAAAACTAAAACAAAGCAAGTAAGACACAACTGACCAGAACAGAAATCCAAGTAATTTGAGAACAGTTCAAAGTACCCCCCCAAACTTAGAAATGTGCATTGTCCTCAATGCATACAACATACAAAACGAGATGGAACGATGCACTAACCTAAGCGATGACCCTCATTGGTCATCGTCATCCATATCATCTGGGGGCGATTGTGGAAATGGTGGTGGATGGAAAGTAGGCGGCGGTGGAAACACTCTCCTAGGGAACTCCTGGGCGAGGGCTGATGTGAAGTACACTACAAAGTTCATGTATGTGTCTTGACGTTGCTGGAACGCCTCTTGGCGCTGCAGGTATGCTTCATGACTTTGGTGGAACTTTTCCCATTGATGAGCTTGAGCCGCTACACACCGCTCCAAGTCTGTGAGTCTGGTAACAATGGTTTGAAGGTCTGAAATTGGAGCAGATTCAGTTGGTGCTGGCTCACTGGAGGTGCCGACCTGGCTAGAAGATTGGGGGCATCACCCTCGAATAGCATGTCTTGCTAACAATATCGGCTTCTGAATCTTCAATCTCTCTTCATCAGGGCCCATCGCACTCCCGCATAGTAGCATAGATCAGTAATGAGCATGGGGTATGGGAAGCCCAAAGTCGTTGCCCCCCTGCAGGCAAACCCAATGGAGTATTGGAGATTAAGCCCTACGTTAATCGATAAGCCCGTCATAATAGCAAATAGCAAGGAAGCTCTGTCCATGGTCACATCAGTGGCATGAAGAGCTGGCTTAAGCCGTGCCTTGATAAAGGAGAACCATAACTTCTCAGTTTCTTTTAGTGCCGAGGCTTGAAAATTGACAAACCGATCTTGATTCATTCTTCAACGCGCATTAGGGCCACACAACCTCAGAATGACTTCATTGTAGTCGACGTGTCCATTGATAACGATAGTGTATTCGTCGTCTTCCACATCATGCATATCAAAGAGCGTATTGATTGTGTGGCGGTCAAAAGCTACCATGTGTCCTCGAACCAAGACCTTATAATCCTCGTGTCGCACAGTGAGGTTGGCATAAAATTCCGGTACTACAGGCTGTACCTCATCATTCGGCTCCTTAATAAATTCCGCCCAACCATGAGCTATGGCACTTTGAATGATGGGGTGTCGGGGCTCAGTTAAGTCAAACCCGCGCTCAGTGATCCAGGGCCTATCTAATTCGGACTTGTAAATATTCTCAGCATCAACATTCCAAAATTTGTGGGCGTCAAACGATCCCGATGAAGAAGAGGGTTCCTTTTGTTCGGAAGTGCTCCCCCTTTGTTTCTTTTTGGATGCCATATGCACTTCCAATAAACCAACTTAACAATAACCCAACTTGGCTAATAACAACTACTCCAATAACAAAATCCACAATAATATAATACCCAATTCAACCACCTCAAGAATATCACACACAATTCAACTCCACATCTATATAACACAAAATATTTCTACCTTTTCTCACAAAAGCTCAATAATCGTTAAGGAATTATACTTACCCAACTTTTTGTGGAGCAAAATCTAGTGTGGTTGGAGAAGTAATAGCACCACTTAGCAACCCCTAAACTTGCTTCCTTGAAAGAATGGACTCCAAAACCTGCAATTAATGGAAAAAATTATAGATTTTAGAGGTGGGATGGCTGAATCAAGGGAAATTGAAGAGAAAAATTCGAATTTGGGGTTTTGGTGGGGAAGGGTCGTGAGTTAGGGTTGAGGAGAGGAGGATAATTGTGAAAATTTTGTGCAGAATTTTATTTAAAAGGCGAAAGGCATATTTACGCCGCATGAGAGGCGTAATTGCGCCTACTACACGGCAAAAAAATTTTTTTTGAATATTTGGCAGGCATAATTACGCCAAAAACAGGCGTATTTACGCCTACGCTACGGCTTTTTGTAAAAGCTAAAAAAAATTTCTGGCGTATTTACGCCTCTAAAGGCGTAAATACGCCATATTTTTTTAAATAAATAAAATAAAATAAAGGATTCAGAATCTGGGTTGCCTCCCAAAAAGCGCTTAGTTTATAGTCCTCAGCCCGACTGTCTTTCATTCCTTCACTTAGGCTCGCTCAGATGAACATTGTCAGGATCGATTCTGGGGGTGGGTTGACATTCCACACCCGAATTCAACCAACTTGAGCTTCAATAGCTCGTGTTCTTGAAATAATTGCACCGAGAGATTATATCGAGTTCGGTTACAAAACCGAGCGGAAGACACTCGACATAACCCACTCTAAAACCCATTACTCATTTGAAAGGCATTTTAAAGATATGCAAGAAAGTATGTAAAAGCAGTAAGGTAAATAACACAAGCATTTGTTTCTGGAAGTTCGAAGCACAACGCTTCTATGTCTCCCCTTCTTCCATCTCATGGAAGGATACACTAGAAGACTTTGATTTATACAACTCTTTGTACAAACCCGGTCCAGTTGGGCATTCCCCATCCAACTAGAACTCCTAGCAACTCAACTATGTATGTTCTTTAATGTCTCACATACAAAGACCTCTCAATCCGTTACAATGGTATTCACTCTTCTATTAAGCTCTCAAATACAATGAATAGAGTGAATACAAAGGCACAAATGATTCCATAATGAATCTGATACAGCAAGGTAAGAGGTGCCAAAGGTTTGAGGAGTGCTCTTCATTTAGCAGCTTTTGTCTTTGAAGTTCCTCAATTGAATCCCAAGTGGGTTTGCTTTGGAAGGCTTGGATTGATCTCCAATCAGCTGTTATTGAGCTTCCAAATCATGTATATATAGCCCCAAGTAATGATATATACGTTAGATACAAGAATATAACCGTTGGGACAATTTTGGTAAGCTTTCAAACATTGCAACGGTCATATTCTGGTTTCTGGGCTTTTTCTGGAAGGCCCGCTGGTTGGATCCGGTAGGTGTGATCCGGTAGGTTCCATCCGGTAGGTGCAATCCGGTAGGTGTGATCCGGTAGGTGCGATCCGGTAGGTGCAATCCGGTAGGTGCCATCAGGTAGGTGCAATCCGGTAGGTGTGATCCGGTAGGTTCCATCCGGTAGGTGTGATCCGATAGGTGCAATCCGGTAGGTGTGATCCGGTAGGTGCCATCCGGTAGGTGCAATCCGGTAGGTGTGATCCGGTAGGTGCAATCCGGTAGGTGTTTCAGCTCTGCACCATCAAGCTCTTGCAGACGTATTTTCCTCAAGTAAACCTTCGAATTTGGTCTTCTAGCCTGAAATACGACTTGTAGAGAATTGAGTTTTCTATCCAACCCTTTAGAATCAGGTCGTTTCGATATCCGAGCTATGAGATATGATTAATTTAGTCAGCAACGCTCGGGGTCTACTGGGTGCTGAATTCTCATTTCAGCAACCAAACTCAAGGCCATTTCTTAGCAGATCATCAAGCTGTAAAATATCATCTATGAACTGCACACTTGATGAAATATGTTAGCAACACAATAACAAGTTTTGTTAACATCAAAACTAAGATTATTCGGTTTTTCAAAACCCAACAAACATAGTCCACATTCCTTACTTCTTCCCCATAATAATGCTTAAAAAACTGATCATTCTTGAAATGTTTGACCGTCAATGCATTTCACTTCAATTGCTCCATATGGTGTCACTTTTTCAATGGTGAACGGCCCAGACCATCGTGACTTCAACTTTCCTGGAAACAGTCTGAGACGAGAGTTATAAAGAAGCACTTTCTGACCAGTAATGAACTCTCTTCTCACGATTTGCTTGTCATGCCAATTCTTTGTTCGCTCCTTATAAATTGTAGCATTTTCATAAGCTTCATTGCGAAACTCATCCATTCAGTGAGTTGTAACAACCGTTGCTCACCAGCAGCCTTCAAATCAAAGTTCAGCTTCTTTATGGCCCAGAAAGCCCGATGCTCCAACTCTATAGGTAAGTGGCATGCTTTCCCAAAGACCATACGATATTGGGACATCCCTATGGGAGTTAATGCAATTCGGTATGCCCATAGTGCATCATCCAATTTCAGAGCCCAATCCTTTCGGTTGATGCTGACAGTCTTCTCAAGAATTAGCTTAATTTCCCGGTTAGAAATTCTAGTTTGGCCATTTGTCTGTGGATGATAAGCCAATGCAATGTTATGCCTCGCTGTGTATTTTGTCATCAAATCACTGAAGATCTTGTTACAGAAGTGGGTCTCTTCATCACCTATAATCGTTCTCGGAGTGCCAACCTGGTAAAGATGTTCTTTTGCACAAACTTAACCACAACATGAGCGTCATTTGTGGGTGTGGTGATTGCTTCAACCCACTTAGAAACATAATCCACTGCTAACAAAATATATGACTGACCACAGGAGGGTGGAAAGGGTCCCATGAAATCAATACCCCATACATCGAAGGTTTCTACTTCCAAGATATTTGTCAATGGCAACTCATGGCGTTTGGAAATGCTACCAATGCGTTGACAACGATCACACGTCTTTACCAAAATATAACTGTCTCGATGTAGCTCTGGATAATAGAAACCCGATTGAAGAACTTTTGTTGCGGTCCTCGATGCTCCAAAATGTCCCCCATAAGGTGTTGAGTGAAACTTTTCTAAAATCTCTTGTGCTTCCTCCTCAGTTACACATCGCCTGACAATTTGATCTGCACAGCGTCTGAACACATATGTTCATCCCAGTAATAATTCTTGACGTCATGAAAGAACTTTTTCCTTTGCTGATAATTGAGGTCTGGAGGCAATATACAACACGACAAATAATTAGCAAAATAAGCAAACCACGGGGTTTTAGTACCTACCTCAAAGAGATGTTCATCAGGAAAACTCTCTTGTATGACTCCATGATCCACCTGATCCTCCAACTCCAGACGACATAGGTGATCTGCTACTTGGTTCTCACTACCCTTTTTATCCAAGATCTCGAAATCAAACTCTTGTAGCAATAAAATCCATCGAATCAGCCGAGGTTTCGCATCCTTCTTCGCAAAAAGATAACGAATAGCTGCGTGATCTGTGTAAACTATGACCTTTGTCCCGATCAGATATTGTTGGAATCGAAGAGGGGGTGGGGGGTGGGGGGGTGAATGAGGTTCATTGGCTACTTTAGCGTTTTAAAATGAATTTGCAAAAAATCGAGTTTGCGCTGCGGAAGACTTGATGTCAATTGACAAATAAACAATATGAAGAAATAAATAAATGCGTAAATTAAATAAAGCGGTAAACGACACAAATATTTGTTATAGAAGTTCGGCGATGAATCGCATACGTCTCCTCTTCCCGGCTAGATACGTCCAACCGAGGTTCCACTAGAACAACTTTGATCTTGGCCTTGAGGGCCCCAAGTTAGCCACAACACACTCTTCCCGAGTAACACACGAGTCTTCTTGGTCTTAAGGGCTCCAAGGATAGCCACACACAAACTCTTCCCGAGTTACCCACACTCTTCACGAGTCTTCTTGGCCTTGAGGGCTCCAAGGATAGCCACACTTTTGCACCAACTTCACTTGTTGATGGCTTATACAATTTCCAACTTGCGTCGGTGTTGGAGGACCTTACAATAAATCAAATAACACCTTCACGGTGTACCAACGCGAAGAATCAAAAGCTCTCACACAAGAAATAAATTACAAACTCCAATACAACAAAAATGTATGAAGTTTGCAATGCTAGAAGGATTTTGATTAAGCAAAGCTTTCTTGTAGTGTACCCTCTTGTTTCTTGTCTTAAAAATGCTCCAAAACATCCATATTTATAGTGTAGAAGATCCCAAGGCTCAACTAGCCGTTGCTACACATAAGGCTTGAATCACTCGTCAATCGCCTCAGCCATCGCCGCGCTCCAACGGTCACGAAGATACACAGATCGCCTCAGGCGATGTACTGATCGCCTCAGGCGATCGCTACCAAAAATCAACGTCGCAGCTTTAGTTGCTCATAAACTTTCATCGCCTCAAACGAACACTTCATCGCCTCAAGCAAACTCTGCATCGCCTCAGGCGTTCTACCCATCGCCTTAGGCGATCTTGCCATGCGCGCGGTCCTCGGCGTCGCTTCAATCGACGTGCGTGGCGATGTCCCTCTTGGCTGCCATCGCCTGGGGCGATGAGCACCATCGCCTGGGGCGATCTGCCCCGTCCTTGCAGATTTGATTTCTTTCAAAACAATCCACTTTTCAACCATATAAACCTGTACACTAAGTATACATATTAGTATATTAAATGCAAGTTTTGTTGATCATCAAAACTCATAAATAATTCGGAGATAAATTAAGCATTAAACTCAACAATGCGTTTAAGGCTCAACAATCTCCCCCTTTTTTATGATCACAAAACTTGATAAACTTGTAAATGAAATATGCATGAAATATGAGTAAATAAGACTTCCCCTTAACAAATGCATAGCACATACAAGTTTTGTGATATCCCCGAAATGGTTAATTGCATTTGGGCATTAATTACGATTATTATGATTAATTATGTGGTAATTAATTATGTGTTGGAATTTATTTACCTTATGGAAATGCATGGTCATGTGGATAGGGTGACCCGGGGTTGCATTTCAGGGTGCATGTGGTGCATGTGGGGTAAATATTATTGGAAGCATGATTTATTTGCCTTTGGTAGCAATTAATTGGAAATCATGTGTTTAATTGATATTTGGTGCATTATGAGTAAATGCTTTGAAAAATATCATGTTGGGGTGTTTTATACACCATAGAATTATTTTGGTATGCAATTTATTAAACCCAACACTTTTATACCCAACCCCACCTCATCCAAATCACTTTCACTTTACCAAATCATTTCCCACACAAACCCTTCCCCTCCATTTTCGAGTTCCAGCCTTGGGGTGAAGAGAAGCCCTTGCAAAATCTTATTTTGTGGAGTATATTGGGTGATTTGAGGTCCCCAAGAGGTATGGATACCTCATGGTTGATTTTGTTGTGTTTTGTTTAAGTTTGGGTTGGTTTTGAATGGTTTTAAAATAGGTTTGTGTTGGGTTGTTGTGGGTTTGGTTAATGGTTAGATTTATGGTTGTTTTAAGGTGTATTTTGGTGGTTTATGTTGATATTTATGTTGTTGGTTGGTTGGTATAAATGTTGGAATGGATTGGATTGGTTTTGAGGTGCAAAAATGGAGTTTTTCGGGTAACAGTGGTTGGCGATCGATCGCCCCTTTCAAGGCGATCGATCGCGCCCAGGCAGTGAGTTTTGCAAGCGTTTGGCGATCGATCGCCACTCTTGGGCGATCGATCGGCGGGTCTGGCGATCGATCGCGCCAGGGGTGGCGATCGATCGCCGAAGGGTGCAAATTTTTGATTCTCGGACAGTGAGGATTGGCGATCGATCGCCGTGAGGGGCGATCGATCGCGAAAGCCAAAATTTGGTTTTTTGGATTTTTTTGTAGGATTTTTGGTATTGGACTATTATTGGGTTCTAATATTGATATTTGTGAATGTGTAGAACCAACCCAGGTGGCAACACAGCCAAGGCATTGAAGTCCTACCATACCCTACATTTTGGAAAGGTACGTAGTGGACGTACGGGCACCCCAACGGTACATGTATCTTATATACTTATTGTTATGCATTGTGGATGCAAGTATATATGTGGTATTGCATTGTGGATGCAAATACATGTTATGCATGATGTTTATAGATGCATATGATTATTGGTGCACATCCCATGAGTCGTGGTCATCCCTTGATGATTTTAATGCTTGCCGCTATTTGGTTTGGTTCCGCTAAATGTGAAGCGAGGGGTGGGAGCGCCGCATGTCACATTTGAGCGTGGTTATCATATAGGACAAGGAAAGGGTATTTGCCGCTCAATGAGAGGCGAGGGGTGGGAGTCCCGCAGTCCATTGAAGCGAGGTTATCCTATGCCGTCTATATGTAAATAAGCGAGGGGCATTAAAATACATTGTGATGGACAGACTAGGGATTGGTGATCAGTATTTGGTATTGATGAAATGGTATATGTTCATGACATGTTTAGACCATTTAAAATAATCTATTGATTATACTCATGAGTTATGGTACAGGGACAACCAAACGGGAAGCGTTTGAAATGCATGGGGAAACAGGAAGTGTTTTATCATGATTATGCATTTACGCTTTATCTTCATATTGTGTTGAATATGAATGATTATTATTCTCATGTTTGGGGGTTGTCCTTGTAGGTACACGTTTGGCATGATAGGAGGGCTAGACGGGTTGAGACAGTGAGCTTGAGGATGCTTTTGGAAATTGAAGGACAGGATTATTTTTGCCTAGTGTCTACTCTAGGAGTAGTGTAAAACTAGTGGATAACATTCATTAGACGGGGAATGAAATTAATCCATTCTTTTGTAGTCCTTATTTTTGGCATGTAAGGCTTAAGCTCATACACTCAACACGTTATTTCTCACTCTGATCATTATATTAGCTCTATTATGCCTTGATTCCGCATTTAAGGATTAGGGTCCTTACATTAGTGGTATCAGAGCAGTGGTTAGAGAACCCGGGAACGAGTGAAGGGTAGCCTTAGCATGATAGGCTAGGTGCTTACATTTGAAGCATGTTTATGCATGTGGTGCATATTTTGTATATCCTGTTATACTAACATGCTTATATCACTCCTGTTATCTAACGGTATATCATGTATTGCTTTGGAATTGTTGTTAACATTTGTGTTACAGCATGGCTGCTAATGAGGAAGTCGGTGATATGGGGAGCATGAATGCTAGTGTTGGACAGACAAACCCTCTACCTCCACCGGCTGTGGGAATGGAACCAGTGGTTCAGTTATTGCTACCGGGTGAGATTAGCTTGACACAGTTTCTATCTTATCATCCGCCCCGGTTTGAGGGGACAGAGTCTGGGGAGGAGGCTGAAGAGTGGTTGGAAAGACTGGAGCAGATCTTTGTGTCGGCTCCTTGTGCTGTGACAGCTTGGCTGAGGCTGGCGGAGTTTCAATTAGCCAAGAAACCTCTGTTGTGGTGGAGGAGCACAGTAATGGAGATGAGAGCACTGGGTGTTGTGATTGACTGGACACTCTTCAGGACTAGGTTTTTGAACCGGTACTTCTCCGCAGCAGCAAGACAGACAAAGGAGGACGAGTTTACAAGTCTGAGGCAGGGGAACATGACAGTGGCAGACTATGCCACACGGTACTCTTCATTGCTGAGGTACGTCCCCCACATTGCCACCAGTGGACACGCTAAGATGAGGAATTTTATGAAGGGATTGCGACCGGAGCTCTATGACCGGGTTATCACTAATAACCCAACTTCTTTTGATGATGCTCTCACAAGAGCGGAGCTTGCTGAGCTAGGAGTGGGAGCTTACGCTATGCCACCACCGGTACCGCAACAGAGGCAGACTAGTGACAGTTTGAGGCCTCGGGGTGAGCCATTTAAGCCCCGTGGTGCCTCTTCATCTTCACGGTATGGTGGAAAGAAACACTTTGGTCAGAAGCAGGATGGCAAGAAGGGCAATTGGACGGCCAATAGAGGATCTTCACAAGGGGATAGGCCGGGAGAGCCGAGGTGCAATAATTGTGGAGGGCCACATTCTTCAAACAAGTGTCCTGCATGTTATGTCTGTGGCAAGATGGGCCACATTGCTCGATATTGCCCCACACGGGGAGGACAGTCAGAGTATCAGGGCAGCAGGCCGAGGTTTGAGGATAGGACAGTGCAGCAGAGGCAGCAGTTTGGGCCTCGACCATCGGGAGGTCAGACAGTAGGACCACCCCAGGGACAGGTATATGCACTGACCAGGGAGCAGGCCCAGGCAGCCCCAGAGGAGGTGATTGCCGGTACGTGTCATTTATTTACGTACCCTGCTTTTATTTTGATCGATACAGGTGCCTCCCATTCTTTTGTATCGGTGGGTTTTGTGGAAAGACACCATATGCGCACGTCTTCTTTACCCACGCCTCTCCTTGTCTCGACACCCACTGGAAGGAATGTTGTTGCTGATCAGTTTATGGCAGACTGCCTCATTTATTTTGAGGGCAACGAGTTGAGATCAGACTTGATTGTGCTGGGTATGTCAGACTTCGACTGCATCTTGGGTATTGATGTTCTGAACAGATATCAGGCAGTGGTAGATTGCCGACAAAGGACAGTGAAGTTCAGACCTGAGTTGGGCAGTCAGTGGACTTTCTATGGCAACGGTTCTCGTGCGAAGATTCCGTTGATTTCAGCGATCAAGATGACTCAGTTGTTGGAACGTAGTCACACGGGCTATCTTATTTATGCCGTGGACACGTCTGGGAAGAGTAAGGAACTAAGAGTTGAGGATGTGCCAGTAGTGGCAGAGTTCGCTGATGTATTTCCAGAAGAGATCCCAGGATTCCCACCGGCTAGGGAAGTTGAGTTTGGGATCGAGCTGTTGCCAGGGACATCCGCTATCTCTCGTGCACCTTATAGGATGGCACCGGCAGAGTTGAGAGAGTTGAAAGAACAGTTGCAGGATCTCTTGGACAAGGGATATATACGCCCGAGCGTGTCGCCATGGGGCGCACCAGTTCTCTTTGTGAAGAAGAAGGATGGTTCGATGCGGTTGTGCATCGATTACCGGCAACTGAATAAGGCTACAGTGAAGAACAAGTATCCTCTTCCAAGGATCGACGATCTGTTTGATCAGTTGCAAGGTACCAGGGTGTATAGTAAGATTGATTTGAGATCCGGGTATCATCAGATTCGGGTCAGAGAGGAAGATGTGCAGAAGACAGCGTTCCGGACCCGATATGGACATTATGAGTTCTTAGTGATGCCGTTTGGCGTGACGAATGCTCCAGCAGTCTTTATGAGTCTGATGAACAGAGTGTTTCAGCAGTATCTTGATCAGTTCGTCATTGTGTTTATTGACGATATTCTTATCTACTCCCGGAGCGAGGAGGAGCATGTGAAACACTTGAGGACAGTGCTTCAGATTCTCAGAGAACATCAGTTATATGCTAAGCTCAGTAAGTGTGAATTTTGGCTGAGCAGTGTAGTGTTTCTGGGGCATGTCATATCGAGCAGCGGGATATCTGTAGATCCCAAGAAGATTGAGGCTGTGATGGAGTGGGCTGCCCCCACTTCTGTGCCAGAGATTCGGAGTTTTCTTGGTTTGGCCGGGTATTATCGGCGCTTTGTCGAGGGCTTTTCGAAGATTGCCAAGCCGCTGACTCAGTTGACCCAGAAGGGAGTGCCTTTCTTTTGGTCAGAAGCTTGTGAGGAGAGCTTCCAGGAGTTGAAGCACCGCTTGACGACGGCGCCAGTGTTAGTGATCCCTACGGAGAACTCCAGATTTGTTCTGTATACTGACGCATCGCTTCAGGGCCTTGGGTGTGTTCTGATGCAAGATAAGCATGTGGTAGCTTATGCATCGAGGCAGTTGAAGCCGCATGAGACCAGATATCCAGTTCATGACTTGGAATTGGCGGCTATCATCTTTGCCCTGAAGATCTGGAGGCATTATTTGTATGGTACTTCGTTTACCATCTACACGGATCACAAGAGCCTCAAGTTTTTATTCACTCAGGCAGAGCTGAACATGAGGCAGAGGAGGTGGATGGACCTACTCAAGGACTATGACTGCGAGATAGAGTACCATCCGGGGAAAGCCAATTTGACAGCATATGCTTTGAGCCGGAAAGTGAGGAGTTCTGCTGAGGACGTCATTCATTTGTCTGCTATGATGACCTCCTATTGCCATTTGGGCTATGACTTTGACATTGATGCATCGCCTGTGTATGTATCGACTCTGTTAGCTGAGCCAGACATCTATGAAAACATCAGGAGGGCTCAGAGGTCAGATGATGAGGTTCAGAGGTGGTTATCTTTAGTACATCTTGGTCAGCCAACGAAGTTCAGGGTGGCAGATGACGGATCCTTGAGATTGGGGAACCGTTGGGTGATTCCGAATACGCCGGAGTTGCGTAAAGGGATCTTGGAGCGAGCTCACAGTAGCAGACTTAGCATCCACCCAGGCGGGAAAAAGATGTACAGAGATTTGCGTGGTCATTTTTGGTGGAAAAGGATGAAGTCTGATGTCGTCGCTTTTGTGAAGAGGTGTTTGATCTGCCAGCAGGTTAAGGCAGAGAGACAGAGACCTGGCGGCGAGCTGAGAAGCTTGGAGATACCGAAGTGGAAGTGGGAGCACATTTCCATGGACTTCGTGACTCATTTGCCGAGGAGTGCTTCAGGCTTCGATGCTATTTGGGTGATTGTGGATCGATTGACCAAGGTGGCTCATTTTATCCCCTATAGCATGACTTTCACATTTTTGAGGATGGCGCAGTTGTATATTAGAGATGTGGTGAGATTGCATGGGATCCCCGTTTCGATAGTGTCAGATCGAGATCCGCGATTCACATCTCATTTCTGGGAAGGCCTTCAGTCAGCCTTGGGAACTGAAGTCAGATTGAGTACTGCTTATCATCCTCAGACGGATGGCCAGACCGAGCGCACTATTCAGACGCTCGAGGACATGTTAAGAGCTTGTGTTTTGGAGTTCAATGCCTCTTGGCAGGATTCAGTGCCTTTGGTAGAGTTTTCGTATAACAATAGCTACCAGGCGAGTATTCAGATGGCTCCGTTTGAAGCTCTTTATGGCAGACGGTGTAGATCACCCCTGTGTTGGGATGATTTGGACCGCAGATCGGTCGGAGGACCGGAGTTGATTCGAGATATGGAAGGAAAGATAAAGACAATAAGGCAGAAAATGAAAGCGGCCCAGGACAGACAGGCAGCTTATGCAAATAAACGGCGGAGACCGTTGGAATTTCAGTTGGGAGATAAGGTCTTTTTGAAGATCTCGCCTTTCAGGGGCGTTGTGCGATTTGGGATGCGCGGGAAACTGTCTCCGAGGTATGTTGGACCGTACGAGATCTTACAGCGCATTGGCACCTTAGCTTACCGACTGGCTTTGCCGCCTTCTTTATCTGGTATACATGATGTGTTTCATGTATCGATGCTACGGAAGTATGAGCCGGATCCGTCTCATGTGTTACAGCCTTCCGAAGTTCAGTTAGAGTCCGATATATCTTATGTGGAACGGCCTGTCAGGATTCTGGATCGAGCAGACCGTAGACTTCGGAACAAAGTGATACCTATGATCAAGGTTCAATGGGATCGCAGGGGTGTCGAGGAGGCTACGTGGGAGACGGAGCGGCATATGGTGCAGCACTACCCGGAACTATTCTCTGGTATGTGTGTTTATGTTTAGTTTCCTTTTGGGGTAAGTGCATGTGATTTCGAGGACGAAATCTTATAAGTAGGGGAGTATTGTGATATCCCCGAAATGGTTAATTGCATTTGGGCATTAATTACGATTATTATGATTAATTATGTGGTAATTAATTATGTGTTGGAATTTATTTACCTTATGGAAATGCATGGTCATGTGGATAGGGTGACCCGGGGTTGCATTTCAGGGTGCATGTGGGGTAAATATTATTGGAAGCATGATTTATTTGCCTTTGGTAGCAATTAATTGGAAATCATGTGTTTAATTGATATTTGGTGCATTATGAGTAAATGCTTTGAAAAATATCATGTTGGGGTGTTTTATACACCATAGAATTATTTTGGTATGCAATTTATTAAACCCAGCACTTTTATACCCAACCCCACCTCATCCAAATCACTTTCACTTTACCAAATCATTTCCCACACAAACCCTTCCCCTCCATTTTCGAGTTCCAGCCTTGGGGTGAAGAGAAGCCCTTGCAAAATCTTATTTTGTGGAGTATATTGGGTGATTTGAGGTCCCCAAGAGGTATGGATACCTCATGGTTGATTTTGTTGTGTTTTGTTTAAGTTTGGGTTGGTTTTGAATGGTTTTAAAATAGGTTTGTGTTGGGTTGTTGTGGGTTTGGTTAATGGTTAGATTTATGGTTGTTTTAAGGTGTATTTTGGTGGTTTATGTTGATATTTATGTTGTTGGTTGGTTGGTATAAATGTTGGAATGGATTGGATTGGTTTTGAGGTGCAAAAATGGAGTTTTTCGGGTAACAGTGGTTGGCGATCGATCGCCCCTTCCAAGGCGATCGATCGCGCCCAGGCAGTGAGTTTTGCAAGCGTTTGGCGATCGATCGCCACTCTTGGGCGATCGATCGGCGGGTCTGGCGATCGATCGCGCCAGGGGTGGCGATCGATCGCCGAAGGGTGCAAATTTTTGATTCTCGGACAGTGAGGATTGGCGATCGATCGCCGTGAGGGGCGATCGATCGCGAAAGCCAAAATTTGGTTTTTTTGGATTTTTTTGTAGGATTTTTGGTATTGGACTATTATTGGGTTCTAATATTGATATTTGTGAATGTGTAGAACCAACCCAGGTGGCAACACAGCCAAGGCATTGAAGTCCTACCATACCCTACATTTTGGAAAGGTACGTAGTGGACGTACGGGCACCCCAACGGTACATGTATCTTATATACTTATTGTTATGCATTGTGGATGCAAGTATATATGTGGTATTGCATTGTGGATGCAAATACATGTTATGCATGATGTTTATAGATGCATATGATTATTGGTGCACATCCCATGAGTCGTGGTCATCCCTTGATGATTTTAATGCTTGCCGCTATTTGGTTTGGTTCCGCTAAATGTGAAGCGAGGGGTGGGAGCGCCGCATGTCACATTTGAGCGTGGTTATCATATAGGACAAGGAAAGGGTATTTGCCGCTCAATGAGAGGCGAGGGGTGGGAGTCCCGCAGTCCATTGAAGCGAGGTTATCCTATGCCGTCTATATGTAAATAAGCGAGGGGCATTAAAATACATTGTGATGGACAGACTAGGGATTGGTGATCAGTATTTGGTATTGATGAAATGGTATATGTTCATGACATGTTTAGACCATTTAAAATAATCTATTGATTATACTCATGAGTTATGGTACAGGGACAACCAAACGGGAAGCGTTTGAAATGCATGGGGAAACAGGAAGTGTTTTATCATGATTATGCATTTACGCTTTATCTTCATATTGTGTTGAATATGAATGATTATTATTGCTCATGTTTGGGGGTTGTCCTTGTAGGTACACGTTTGGCATGATAGGAGGGCTAGACGGGTTGAGACAGTGAGCTTGAGGATGCTTTTGGAAATTGAAGGACAGGATTATTTTTGCCTAGTGTCTACTCTAGGAGTAGTGTATAAAACTAGTGGATAACATTCATTAGACGGGGAATGAAATTAATCCATTCTTTTGTAGTCCTTATTTTTGGCATGTAAGGCTTAAGCTCATACACTCAACACGTTATTTCTCACTCTGATCATTATATTAGCTCTATTATGCCTTGATTCCGCATTTAAGGATTAGGGTCCTTACAAGTTTTACCTAGTAAAGCATAAAAAGCTCTCCCCCTCAAACCATGCATAACTCTCCCCCTCAAACCATGTATGAATAAAGCTTCAAGTTTATCACAAAATTCTCCCCATTTTTGTGATAGTCAAAGCACAAAGTTCAAATAAACATAACATAAATTATATGTTGACACATAGCCATATTTTAACAATTAGCACATGTTCCTTAGCAAGCATGTAAAAGCCATAACAGCATAAGATAAAATCATTGAAAGGAAGACAAACATGCGTTTAAGGCAACTAACAACAATGAATTCTAAATGTGCAAAGTGCATTATGTTCTAACAAGAGTTCATGCACTCATGCCCAATAGACATTAAATTTCTCAATGCGTCATTATAAAAAAATTGATAAGTTAATGAGAGTAAAAAAATCATTGAGTCCACTAATCCATATTTCTATGAACCTAGATTGAGCATCTAAACAATTAAAGAATGCTTAATTACATTTAATTATATTGCACATTTCATATTCAAAGTGGACTCATGGCACATCAAGATATTTACCATAAAGAGATAAGCATACATCATGCATTAAAACAATGTAAATGTGCATATGCTAAGGGGAAATGCATTTTACTATCAATGAATATTGAGCTTCATTATTTATTGATCACAATTAATTTGTGCCAATGAAATTTTTCATTGCTCTTTTAAATGCACAAAATAAATTTACCTTTGATGATATGAGTGAGTTCATATCATTGGTCCTTTACATCGTGCTTCCTCTATTGTGGTGCATAAGATGATATCCTCCCTTGAGGTGCTAGTGCCTTCATCCTCTCTCCTACAAAAATTTTTTTTGATTGGAGGTTCTTTGGTACCCATTTGATTTTTGGGTCCTTGCGGGTTAGCTTTCATCGATGCCTTTGCAATTCATTTCCACCTCTTGTTTGGTTGGTATTGATTTTTAACAAATCTACATTTGTTTCTTATACGACCAACCTTACAACAATAAGTGCAAGTAGGGGAATTATGCTTAGCCTTAGCCAACAAGTTTAAAAAAGTTTTACATTTTCTTGAAAAGCCTAGTCCGGCTTTATCGACGCTATATTGTTGTAAGCCAAGCAATTCTTCCAATTTCAAACTACTTTTACTAAACTTGCAAAAAGAATTCTTCAAAGAGCTTAATTCATTTTTCAATTAATTATTTTCCTCATCTCTCTTGGCTAACTCAAGTTCGAGCAATTTGTTACTCATCTTGGTTTTGCTAAGAACATCAATAAGCTCATTATAGGAATTTAATAACTCATCAAAGGATGGTACCTCATTGTCGCTTTCATATTCTTCGTCATTTGCGTCATCTTTGGCCATGAGACAAAGGTTTGTTGCTTCGTCTTCATCGGAACCACTATCACTCCATGTGGCCATTAGAGCTTTTTTCTTCCCTTTATCGTCATTCTTCTTCCTAGGACATTCATAGTATAACGATCTTTATATTAACAATTATAACATGTTACCTCTTGTTTGGAATCATGTTTGGTGGCACCGAAGGTCTTTGGTTTGTTGTATTTGTTGTAGAATTTCTTGAACTTTCTTGTGAACAAGAACATCTCTTCATCATCTACATCATCGGATTGTTCTTCCCTCCCGACCAAGGCTATCCCATTTCTTATGGATCTATCTTTCTCCTTTAATCCCTTCCGGGTTGACACTTGAAGCTCATGAGTAACTAAGGTTCCATGGAGTTCATCAAGGTCATATGACGCATTATCTCCTTTGTTGGATTCAGTTATAGCCGTCCTCTTGGCATCCCATTCTTTTGGTAGAGCTCTAAGGGCTCTTCTCCATATTTGCTTTGGAGGATACTTTTCTCCAAGTTGGGCAAGCTCATTGATAATTTGAGTGAGCCTTCTAAACATTGAGTCAACATTTTCTCCGGATTCCATCTCAAATGTTTCGTATTTAAGTAGTAGAAGATCTATCTTTGTCTCCTTCACTTGGTTTGTGCCCTCATGACAAATTTGCAATTTGCCCAAATTTCCTTTGTGGTTGAACACTTCGAGATCTGGTTGTACTCCTTCATATCTAAAGCACAATGCAAAATATTAATAGCTTTAGCATTTTGAGAAATTAAAATCATATCCGCCCTTGTAAAATCGACCATTTCTTTGGGAACATTCATTCCCCAACTTCCTTCAAAGGAATATGTGGACCTTTCACAATAATCTTCCATAGGTCATAATCTACTGATTGAATATATAGAGAAATTCTATTTATCCAATATTTGTAGTTATCTCCCGTGAAGAGCGGCAGTCGATTGGTCGATTGACCTTGAGCAAACTCATTTGCTAGATTAGCCATAAAAGAATTTGATTTAAAACAAAAATCAAATGGCTCTAATATCACTTGTTGGAATCGAAGAGGGGGGTGAATGAGGTTCCTTGGCTACTTTAGAGTTTCAAAATGAATTTGCAAAAAATCGAGTTTGCGCTGCTGAGGACTTGATGACAATCGACAAATAAGCAATATGAAGAAATAAATAAATGCGTAAATGAAATAAAGCGGTAAACGAGACAAATATTTGTTATAGAAGTTCGGTGATGAATCGCCTACGTCTTCTCTTCCCGGCTAGAAAACGTCCAACCGAGGTTCCACTAGAACAACTTTGATCTTGGCCTTAAGGGCTCCAAGTTAGCCACAACACTCTTCCCGGGTAACACACTCTTCACGAGTCTTCTTGGCCTTAAGGGCTCCAAGGATAGCCACACACAAACTCTTCCCGAGTTACCCACACTCTTCACGAGTCTTCTTGGCCTTAAGAGCTCCAAGGATAGCCACACACTTGCACCAACTTCACTTGTTGATGACTTATACAATTTCCAACTTGCGTCGGTGTTGGAGGACCTTACTGATCGCTCTTATTTTAAACAGTACTTATCAATGTAGCGATTCTCTACCGCAAGTGCACGGTGTCAAGTTTTAGTATAATGATAATATAAGTATGAGTATGAGTATGAGTGTCGAACCCACGAGGACTAGGAAATACCAAACTCCACTAGTTTAACTATATTTAGTCTACGATAATCGGTTGTGATTAATTTACTAAATTGACTAATTAACTCAATAATTAACCCAAACAAACAGTAGAGAATGAGAATAATAATTCAAAAGAAACAATTATCAAGACTTTCGGTTCACCTATGTAATCCCCCATAATCCGCATATTAGTTAATAATCGAATTCAAACAATCTAAGGTGACGAGTTTTCCAAATAATATACTCTCTCGAGTTATACTAAACCTAATATAAAATTGCACTAAGTCACTCTCATGTACTTATTTAACAACACAATATTGTATTAAGATCCGTGAAAACTTATAGCTTTCGATTACTAGATATCTATAGCTATCACACGTGTATTAGACTTCATCTCTCGATATCGGTCTGAAATCCACGGCGTAAATCACTATATCGAATCACAATTTTATCTCTCGATCTCAATTGAAATTTACTATCATTCAAGGATCTCCAAACCCTTAAAATCATGAAGAACAATGATCTATGCACTTAGATAATAAGAATCAATCAAAAACATTCAATTAAAATCATGGGTTCATACAAAGGATCTTATAACTCTTGATAACAAACTTAGCCAACAATCTCCATCAAATAACAATGCATAAACATGTTTTGCAACATTCTAAACATTAAAATATAATGAAAATAGAGAACTAGAGTTAGAAATACGGAAATAACGAGAGGCGTTGACTCCTTGCGTTGCTCCGTCGTCCCGTCCCTTCCGATGCGTCTTCTCTTCAATGGTTATGGTGTATGGAAGGTTGGAGAGGATGATGAGTGATGGAATGTAGGGCCCCTCCTGTTAATCTCACATTAGCATGCAATTACTACATTTAATCACGATCAATAATCAAGCAATTATATTCCGGCTAATTTTTTTAAAAAACAAATATTAACCAGACACATTGGGGCCCTCCTAGAACCAAGACTGACCACTTGATGATGTGTAAATATATTTGAGCCGGAATTTATTTAAATCAAACAACAAACAAGCATCTCGACTATAAATATCAGAATCCAATATCACAATTCCTAAGCAAATGATGACAGGCCCACTATTGCCAAAGTAAATACATTCCATCATAAATAAAATTTGACAAACCTGATCGAGATGCTAATCAACATCACATAAACACAAACATAAACATAAACATATAATCTCTTAAAACATAAACATAAACATATAATCTCTTAAACCAAGTGGAAATCAAAAGTATATTCTCCCAGTAATATCAAACACCTGAAACTAGTGGGCTCTACCCTATATCCCGTCGTCAGTCTAACTCTGACCCCGTCTACCAATCATGTCACCTGAAAACAAAACCCATAAAATGGTGAGCTAACGCCCAGTACGTTCTTATCAAAATACCAACAGAAATTATACAGATCGTAAACATCTAATCGATATAGCTCAACGGTTTAACAAATAATAATACATTGTTCCACTACCTTGGAACTAATCCTGTCAAACAAGACAACAATACTATAATATAAAAACGATGTCCAATATACGTCATATCATCTCATCATCTATATATATATGAAATGCATCGCAATGCATTCACTAGCATCAGACCAGATATGTCATCCACTGGCCTACATCAAGGACTCGTCAGTCCAGGACTCGTTAGTCCACATCATCCATATACGTGATATCAGGACCAGAAATTTCATCCACTTGCCCAAATCCTGGACTCATCAGTCCACATCAATCGCATATATAACGTCTATCCAATCATCAATCCATATATAAAATATACAACAAGATCCACATCATCATTCCATCTCAACTCATTATCATTCTATCCCAATTAATCAACTCATCACATATTCTCAAATTTTCTCATTTAATGTTATTCAATCCATATTTTTACTCAATGATAATTTACTGCTCTTATTAAGATAGAACATACTTGATTGTGGAATAAAAATGATTATAGTATTCGACTTCCCACCTGATCTCTGCTGTGATTATCTGATTTTTGTTTTTTAAAAAAAACATAATCAGAACATCTTGTTTTTAATATGCATATATGCTTCAACATAATCAATCCATTTTTTTCAATATTGTTTACTTCAAGACTTATCAACAGTCATAATATGTTACAGTATCTTGATACAACCCCAACTTCAAAAATAGTAAAGAATGATTCAGCATACTACTTCAGATAACATTTTGGAGTAGCTACGACTCCATTTTAATCATAAAATTGAACTACTAGTACTCCTAAATTTGTTTACATTTCACTGCTCTAGTCCATCTTTAAAACATGAAATTCACTACATCACACAATACCCAAGTAAAAGTCCCAAATTATAATCTACATTCCTGAACTCAACTTTAGCTAGTACAATGAATTAGGAATCATGTGATATAGCCATCTACTGTCCTCAACAACTTAAACTTTCATATTAGCAACCCAATAAAGTATATAAGGTAAAGAATTGGTACCAAATCTCAAAAGTGACGAAAACAACTCTAAGTGTTAATTATTACTTAAATTTTAATGATAACTTAATGAATTTAATTATGAGAACTCACATCAACAATTTCAATCTAATTTATTCGACTCTTTCATCAATATAATGACATCCATCATTTACTCAAAAACCTAATTTTATAACAAGACATGGAATTTTAAGAAAACTGATTTCAGATAATAAAATATCACTTCAAATCTTGAACTTCTACTAGTCTCAAATTCTCACCACCAAATGCAAACCTAAATCATTTAATCATTTCATCCAAACTCAAACATATCAATGTGTTTCAAATTCAGTATAAACTCATTAAACAATTAACTATCCCCGTGACATCTGCTAAAACCCAAGTATCACTACAATTCAAAATTTTAGTATCGATAGATAAAATTTACCTCCGTTATTCCAAGTATGTATTTTATTTGATAAAGGTTGACCAACTTGAACAGGAATAATTTTTGAAGCTCTCTTTATTTTCTTCGTTCTTCTATTTTCCCCTTTCTCTATTTCTGATCTTGTTGATTTTTTTGTTCCTGCTTCCCACGTTTCTTTAGTTCAATATGACTCATCTTGTTTTGTTTTCAAATTTGTAAGGCACGTGTCTACCCTTTTCCAATTGGGAATCAATCTTCATTCTTTATCAACTTTTATTTTGCTTAAATTAATTACTAAAATAAATTAATGGAAAACACCCCAAGACTAAATTTAACATACTATTTTATTCTTTCCTTACCAATTTACATTCGTAATGAATTTTTTTTTTAATCTTTTCTTTATTCTCTTTCTAAATTTCACGGGTGTTACATGGAGGCTGCTTGTTGTAGGGTTTATTATGAGCCAAAAAGTCCCAAAAACGTCAATGATAATCCATATTTATGGTAGGAGGAGTTTCACCAAATTTGGATACCAAATAACCAAGATGGAAAAAAAATCCCGAATTTTTCGAGTCAAGGCGATCGACGCCTCAAATGAGGCGATCGATCGCATTTTGCTACTGCCCTGAAGCGATCAGTCGCTTCCTCTATTTTCAACAAATTACGATTTTGCCCCTCCTTTTCCAGGTTTGCTCAGTTTGGTCCTTTTTCATCATTTTAAGCCTATTCTCTCCACTTTTATGCATTTATCCCTGGATTCCTGAAATATACAAATGTAAACCAAAAAGAGTAATATTTTCCAAGAATCACTACAAAAACGCCCCTAATCTTATATCAAATTAAGTGTAAAATCACACTTATCACTTACAATAAATCAAATAACACCTGCACGGTGTACCAACGCGAAGAATCAAAAGCTCTCACACAAGAAATAAATTACAAACTCCAATACAACACAAATGTATGAAGTTTGCAATGTTAGAATTATTTTGATTAAGCAAAGCTTTCTTGTAGTGTACCCTCTTGTTTCTTGTCTTCAAAATGCTCCAAAACATCCATATTTATAGTGTAGAAGGTCCTCAAGGCTCCTACTAGTCGTTGCTACACATAAGGCTTGAATCACTCGTCAATCATCTCAGCCATCGCCTCGGGCGATCTCCATCGCCGTGCTCCAATGGTCACGAAGATACACAGATCGCCTCAGAAACTTTCATCGCCTCAAATGAACACTCCATCTCCTCAAGCGAACTCTGCATCACCTCAGGCGTTCTACCCATCGCCTCAGGCGATCTTGCCATGCCCGCGGTCCTCGGCGTCGCTTCAGTCAACGTGTGTGGCGATGTCCCTCTTGGCTGGGCGATGATCACCATCGATTGGGGCGATGATCACCATCGCCTCGGGCGATCTGCCCAGTCCTTGCAGATTTGATTTCTTTCAAAACAATCCACTTTTCAACCATCTAAACATGTACACTAAATAGACACATTAGTATAACAAATGCAAGTTTTGTTGATCATCAAAACTCATAAATAATTCAGAGATAAATTAAGCATTAAACTCAACAATGCGTTTAAGGCTCAACATTATGCTCTAAACTTGTCGAATGCAAACACCACAGCTAACATCTCTTTCTCGATGGCGGTGTAATTCTGTTGGGCTCCATCAAGAGTTCTGCTTGCATAGTAAATTGCCCTAAAAATCTTGTCTTTCTTTTGCCCCACTACTGCTCCAACAGCATAGTCGTTGGCATCACACATTAAAACAAATGGCTCCTTCCAGTCCGACACTATGATAATCGGTGCTAATATAAGTGCTTTCTTTAGCCTGTTAAATGCCTGCAAACACGAATCATCAAAGACAAAAGGTGAGCCTTTTCTAACAAATTACATAATGGCTTAGCTATTTTAGAGAAATCTTTAATAAAAAAGACGATAAAACCTGTCATGTCCAAGGAAGCTCCTAATAGCCTTCTCATTGTTCGGAGGTGGAAGCTTTTCAATTGCAACCATTTTTGCTCGATCCACTTCAAGTCCTTGGGATGACACCTTATGGCCAAGGACAATACCCTCTTGCACCATAAAGTGACATTTCTCCCAATTTAACACAAGGTTCTTTTCTTGGCAGCGCTGTAACACAAGAGATAGGTTATGCAAACAATGGTCAAAAGATGAACCAAATACCGAAAAGTCATCCATGAAGACTTCTAGGATCTCCTCAACCATATCTGAAAATATAGCCATCATGCATCGTTGAAAGGTAGCAGGTGTGTTGTATAAACCAAAAGGCATTCTTCTAAACACAGAAGTTCCATATGGACAAGTAAATGTTGTCTTCTCTTGATCCTCGGGGTCTATGGCAATTTGATTGTACCCTGAATAGCCATCTAAGAAACGGTAATAACAATAAACGGCTAACCTGTCGAGCATCTGATCAATAAATGGAAGAGGGAAGTGGTCCTTCCTTGTGGCCTTGTTGAGTTTCCTATAGTCAATGCAAACTCGCCACCCCGTCACAGTTCGAGTTGAGTCAACTCATTATTTTTGTTTCTTACCACTGTCATTCCTCCTTTCTTTAGCACAACCTGTACTGGGGAGACCCATGCACTATCTGAAATAACATAAATAATCCCAGCATTTAACAATTTAAGCACTTCTGCTTTTACTGCCTCTTTCATTGATGGATTCAACCGCCTTTGATGATCAATGGAGGGAATGAATGACTCCTCCATAAGTATTTATGCATGCATAAAGACGGGCTAATCCCCTTTATATCAGAAATTGACCAACCCAAAGCAGATTTAAATGTCCTCAAGACACGTAAAAATTTATCTTTCTCTACAGAACAAAGAGATGAAGATATAATTACCGGATATTTTGAATTCTCACCCAAGAAGGCATAAGTAAGGTGGGTAGGTAGTTCTTTCAATTCCGAGCTCGCCTTCGTAACTTCTTTGACTGATGTTCCTCTGTTCCAGCAGTGTTGTTCTCCTTATGCAAGCTCTTAAGTGCTTCCACTTTCTCAGAAAGATCAGATTCAGTTGCATAATGGAGTTGACCATGCAATTCTCCAACGGATCCTCGGGTATTGTTCCTACTTCAAAATTATGCACACATGAGTCAATAACATCCAAAAACTTGCAAATGCTTACCTCGTCAAGTCCCTTCAGAGCCTTGTAAATATTAAACATGACTTCTTCGCCTCGAACTCTCAAGGATAGTTCTCCTCTTTGGAAATCGATAAGTGCCCTGCATGTTGCTAATAATGGTCTCCCCAAAATTAATGGAACATCTCCATCTTCTTCCATGTCTAGAACCACAAAATCTGCAGGGAAAATAAATTTGTCCACCTTAACGAGTACATCTTCAATTATCCCTCGAGGATATGTAAGAGACATATCCGCCAATTGCAAGGTGATGGTAGTAGGCTTTACTTCTCCAAGCCCTAAGCTCCTGAAAACATATAAAGGCATTAAATTAATACTTGCATCTAAATCACATAATGCCTTATTAAATGTAGAACTACCAATAATACAAGGAATAGTAAAACTCACTGTATCTTTTAATTTTTGTGGTAGCTTCTTCTGGAGAATAGAACTACATTCTTCTGTGAGATTCACGGTCTCAAATTCCTCGAGCTTTTTCTTCCGTGCCATTATGTCCTTCATGAACTTTGCATAATTAGGCATTTGTTGCAATGCATCAGCAAATGGAATGTTAATGTGGATTTTCTTGAAAATCTCCAAGAACTTTGCAACTGGTCATCTATGGCCTTTTTTCCGGAAGCGTTGAGGATATGGAAGTGTAGGCTTGAACATAGGAAGCTTTTCAGATAGCGTGGCTTGCTTCTCCTTTTCAACTTCCTTAGGGATTTCAACCTGAATTTGAGTCTCCTCAACTGATGGTCATCAACATGTGCTGGTTCTACTTCCCCAAGTTCCTTGCCAATTCTCAATGTCACGGCCTTGCACTGCTCTTTCGGGTTCACTTCAGTGTTGCTATGAAATGTTCCTCTTTGTTGGTTGTTCATGGCATTATCAAGCTGCCCAATTTGAACCTCAAGAGACTTCATCGTAGCACCCATGTTATTCATGTGACCCTCAATCATATCAAGCCTTGACTCATTCTTCTCAAGCCTCAATGCCGAGCTTTGAACAAAATTACCCACCAAATCTTCAAATGATGGTTTACCTTCATTCTTTTGTGGAGCATATCCAGGTGGGGGAGTCAAGACATTATTGTTGTTGGCATATGAGAGTTTCTCATTATTGCGGAACACTTGTTGGTACTGATTGCCTTGGTAGTTGTTATTGTTGTTGGGATACTGATTATTTATGAACTGAGCTTGTTCTTGGTCTGCTTCCCTTGACAACTCAATTCCAGCTTCAGCTGCAGCTGATTCAATAGTGGGTTGTGCTCCTTGCTTGGTCAGAGCTGCTATCTGCGTGGTTAGTGCAGATTTTTTCTGTAGAAAATGTACTAAAGTGATCAACATCATACACCTATGGGTTTCCTTACCATTGCTCGCTCACTGGGCCACTGGAAACTATTGGCTGACATCTCCTCAAGTAATTCAAAAGCAGCATCTGCAGTCTTAGAAAATAGTGTTCCTCCTGCTGCAACATCCACAATGATCATAGTTGGCCCATTCAACCCATTGTAAAATAACTGGATTTGCACCCAGTTCTCATAGTTGTGTTGTGGGCACCTCCTCAATAAATCCTTAAATCGCTCCCATGATTCATATAGTTGTTCAGAATCAATTTGTCTGAACGTACTGATTTCAGTTCTCAGTTGAGCTGACTTAGCTGGCGGAAAGAACTTTGAGAGAAATTTCGATGCCATGTCCGCCCATGTGCATATACCACCATCTGGAAGAGATTGTAACCAACTCCTTGCATGGTCCCTAAGAGAAAAAGGGAACAAGTGCAGTCTCACAGTGTCTTCTGGAACACCATTCATTTTGACAGTATCAGCTATCTCCAAAAATATCCTCAGATGTAAGTTGGGGTCTTCAACAGCGGAACCACCAAACTGATTCTGCTGCACCATACTTATCAATGCAAGCTTAAGTTCAAAGTTGTTGGCATTGATAGTATGCCGAGCGATTCCAGAGTAATTGTTGTTGACCGATGGTTTGAAATAGTCTCTGATAGCCACTTGAGGTTCAATATTTCTTTGTGGGGGTGGTTCGTTGTTGTCTCTATTTGCAGCCATTTCTATTAATTCTTCCATTCTCGTTTTTCTCAGTCTTCTTGCAGTTCTCTCGATCTCAGGATCAAACAACAACGATTCAGGAGTTGTATACTTTTGCATGCACTGCAAAATCTCAGAAAAGACAACAATCAACTCAAAATAAAAGAAATAAAAGCTCTAAATTAAAACCAAGATTAATTGGTACAGTATCAGATTGTACTAAATAAATCAATCCCCGGCAACGGTGCCAAAAACTTGATGCGTGAAAATCCTTTTACCGCAAGCGCACGGTGGTCAAGTTTAGTATAAAAGATGTCAAACCCACAGAGCTTGAATATAAAGTTAAATCTAAGAATTGAATTAAAATAATCTTTGCTTTATCTCGAGAATCGAATGGTCGAGTGTTTTATGCCAATAATAAAAATAAATTAACTAACAATGACCAAATCTTGAGTTGGGAAGAAATCAATTAGAGACAAATCTAGGAGTTCGATTTCACTTGTTCATCCACTACACGTATCATTCCTTGATTTCAATATTATGGATTTTCCTAGTTTACTAGCCGAGAATTCTTATTTATTTTCTACTCCCTCTCTCTAGTGTTAAGCAGAAGTAATCATCTAAGATTAATATTGATATCTCTATCTAAGATCAAATATCAAACAATTGTAATTGCACAGTTTTTCCTTCAACGACTTCTATGGAGTTATAGGCCTCTCGAACATTATAACTTCCACGATATGAATCTCTTATTTCCTATTCACAACCCTCTCTCTCGAGTGATAGGTCACAAATATAACATCATTCAGTCCATGGCCATTAGATCAAAAGCATTAAGAACAGGGAAACACAAATAAACCATATGGAAATCCAAATACTTCAATCAATTCATAATAAGCGTAGTTTCAAAACAAGCTGCATCGTTCTCCTAGAAAAATAGAATTAGCTCATGCTAGAATGAATTAAACATATATACATGTTTAAATAATCCATAAAAACTAATAAAAGTTTAGAAATGCAAAACGATTTAGAAGCTATTCTTCGTTCTCCGACGAACGCCTCCGTCTCGTGATGGAATCTCTCTGTTTTGCTCCGAGCCGTCGTCGTCTCTTTTCTCCTTCTCCAACCCTAGTCTCTTCTGTTCTAAGTCTGAATGAATCCAACTCCTTCATTCCTCTCCTTTCAGTCTTTTAATTCTCAGGCATCAGATAAGGAAAGTGGCAGAAATTTCCAAAACTCTGTTGGAGTATTTACGCCACTAAACTAGCATAGCTACGCCTGGTGATGTGTTATAAACTTGTGTTAGTTCCGGACTTTATCGATAAAGGTTTTAAAGATGACAAAACATATCAGACCGGATCGAGAGAAATCAGACTGACCAGATCGATCGCTCAAAACAGATCAAGCTGATAAGGCATATCGCATATCAGACCGGATCGATAGAAATCAGACTGACTAGATCGAAGCTTCAGATCGATCTCAATCTTTATCAGATCAGAGCAGTCAAGGATGAATAAAGATTGGTTCTTCAGTTCGAATCATTAACGGCTATTTGTTGAAGCATTTAATGTCGCAATTAATGCTGAAAAAGACCATAGACTGAAGATTACCATAAAAGGTAAGAAGACAAAGAAGAGCTTACCTGACAGTCGCCGAAAGCATGAACCAGAACGGCAAGTACCCTAAAGAAGAAGACTGTAGCTTACTCAGAGTTTAAGCAGAGTCAAAAGTTGTACATTAAGGGAAATAATGTCGTTGGTACATACAACTATAAAAGGACGCAACAGAAGAGCTCAAAATGAGAGTCTGAAAAATCGAAAAACGCACAAGAAAGTAAAACAGCACAAGCTTACAAGCTCAGAAGCTCTCGAGCTGAAATTCTTCTTAAGCATGAGTACATTGTAATATTTGATCATTTAGGATCACTGTGTGCATAGACTAAAGTCTATCTTGTGTATTCTGTATTGAAATATAGAAGTGAGAAACTATTGTAACTGTCAGACAGAGTGTGTCTGAACAGATCGAGTGACTAGGAGTTTCAGTCTGGTAGTGAGGTAAATCCAGCTGAATCGGGTTTGTACAACAGGATTGTATAAATCAAAGTCTTCTAGTGGAATCCTTCCTTAATTGGAAGAAGGGGAGACGTAGAAAGATTACACCACCTTCGAACTTCCAGAAACATATTTTGTGTTTTATCATTCTGCACTCATTATACTATTCAAGCCATCAAGCCGTTCTTACTAATCTATGAACAGACCGTTCCGCACTAAAATATTCAGTGGTCTGTTCTGCAGAAGAGTTGATTAAGAAACAGATTTCTTTCACTAATCCGAAAGAAATCACAAGGGATTATTTTTAATAGGAGTGTTCATTCACCCCCCCTCTAAACACTCCGGACCGATCCTAACAAGTGGTATCAGAGCAGGTCGTCTTAATCATCACAAAGACACTTGAGCTGATGCATCATTCAACAAAATTCCTATGTTCTCAAAAGAAGACTATGATGATTGGAGAATCAGAATGCAAGCTCATCTGGCAGCACAGGATGACGATATGTGGTTCGTCATCACTGATGGACCAATGAAGATTTTAAAAGTCAATACAGCAGTATCCATTAATGGTGGTGAACCCCAAATGGTCGAGAAGGATAGATCCCTCTGGACGAATGAATAAAGAAAGAAAGCAAACCTCGACAACGTTGCCAAAGACATATTGTTCAAGACATTGGACAAGAACATGTTCAGTAAAATCAAAATGTGCTCAACTGCCAAAGAAATTTGGGAGAAGATAACACAGCTATGTGAAGGGAACGACCAGACCAAGGAAAACAAGCTGGCTGTTGCTCTTCAAATATTTGAGAGCATAAAAATGAAGATTGGAGAAACTCTAAATGAGTTTGATGAAAGAGTTACTGGTATTATCAATGAACTGAACGGTCTGGGCAAGGAATACTCAAACAGAGAGATCGCTCTGAAAGTTATGAGAGCCCTGCCAAAAGAATGGGATGTTAAGATCATTGCAATGAGGGAATCCAAAGATCTGAACAAAGTTGAACTTCATGATCTGTTCACAGATCTTAAAGCATATGTGTTTGAACTGATCAGCAGAGTTGAAGCAGAGTCATTCATCTCTCAACCAAACAAAGCACTGACAGCCATTCCAGGCCAGACCGCCCCCACAACAGATCGATCTATCGAACAGATAAGTAATGATGCTAAGTCATTATTTATCAAGAAATTTGGTAAATTCATGTCTAAAAATAAGAGGAACTTTAAACCCTCTCATCATTATAAATCAAGAAAGGACGATGCTATTATTGATCAGGCTTGCTACAATTGTGGTAAGACCGGACATTTTATTGCAGATTGCACCAGACCGAAGAAAGAAGAACGTAAAGAGAAGCATCGTGATGACAGGAAAAAGAAGCACTACAAAGACCACAAAATTCATGGAAAGTCCCAAAAGGTCCTAGTAGCAGAAGAAGGAAACAACAAATGGGCTCAGACTGATTCAGAGTCAGAAAGCTCTGAATATTCTTCCAGCGAAAGCGAAGAAGATATTCAATGTCTAATGGCAGACAAAACTATGAGTCAAACAGACGAGGTATTCGATCTTGACTCAAATGAATTTACACGTGAAGAGCTCATGTCCGCACTGCAAGACATGGCTAATGATTATAAAATCTTAGCTGAATTATTTGAGAAAACCAAAGCTAAAGCCAATGATCAAATGGATGAGCACATCAAACCAAGCTGCTCTGAGCTGGGTGAGTGCAACAATCTACAGATCGAGCTGAATAAGCTAAAAATCTCTTATGATCAGCTTCATGAAGAAAATAAGAGAATTAGCACACAAAATGCTAAGCTTTCTCATATCTTCAAAACATGGACAAAATCCAGAACATCATTGGAAGAATTGCAAGAGGCACAAAGAAATGTCGGTGATGTTACAGGCATAGGCTTTGATATCAAAGACTGCACCAAAGATGAATCTGAACTGTTGCTGGTAAAGAACAAAATCAAACAAATGACATTTGTTAAATCCATCACAGTATATGAGACTGAAGCACCTATAATTCAAACGGGAGTCTCTTTCGAGAATCAAGGTTTCAGAAAAGGGATTGGATATGTCAACCAAGCCAAAGAAAAGGCACCAGCAAGCTTTGCGTCTTTCAGACCAAATCTAAAGGTGCAAGATCTAAGGCAAGGAAGACAATACAATTACTATAATTCAAAACCAGTTCAACGAAGATATAGACTACCCTATGAGAATAAAAGGTTTCCATATCGCACACATTATCACACACAACATCGAAACAGATCAGTCACAGCACACCAGACACACACAAGCCATTAAAGCTGATACAGGTGTGGGTTCCCAAAGGGCTAATCCGTTCTGGACCCAAGTAGGATTGGGTACCAACAATAATTATGTTTGATGACAGGTACCAAAGAAACTTGCATCAGACTGGTACTTGGACAGTGGGTGTTCTCGTCACATGACTGGAAACATCGAGCTGCTGTCTGAAGTCACAGAATGTACTGGACCCAAGATCATCTTCGAAGATAACTCAAAGGTAAGACCGTGGGCAAGGGTAAGATTGTCCATGGTAATATTATTATCAATTATATGTTGTTAGTTGAAAATCTATGCTATAATATGATTAGTATAAGTCAAATATGTGATAATGGTTATACTGTAGAATTTCACAAACACACTTGCACTGTTAAATCGTCAGACGGTATGACCATGCTTGTAGGAATCAGAAATGGAAATACATATAAGATTAACTGGAACTTTGCTCAACCTGATAATCATACTTGCTTCATCGCTAATAATGATAATAAACACTGGTTATGGCATAAACGCTTGATCATCTTAATTTTAAGACTATATCTAGCCTGTGTAAACATGATTTAGTTGTCGGTCTGCCCAAGATCGACTTTGCTAAGGATAAGATCTGTGAAGCATGCCAAATGGGCAAACAGATCAGATCATCCTTCAAAAACAAGAATGACAAATCCTCCTCACGCTGCTTAGAACTACTGCATATGGACTTGTTTGGTCCTATACCAATAACAAGTTTAGGGGGAATGCGGTATACTCTTGTTGTTATTGATGATTACTCACGTTTTACTTGGACTATATTTTTTAGCAGTAAAGATCAGACCGGTCCGAAATTGATCAAGCTGCTGAAACGTACTCAGAATGAGAAATCATCCAGCATAGACAGGATTCAAAGTGACAAAGGCACTGAGTTTTCAAATCAGAATCTTGAATCCTATCTAGAAGATCATGGAATTAAGCATGAATTTTCAGCCGCCCGAACTCCCCAACAAAATGGAGTTGCAGAACGAAGGAACAGAACGCTTAAAGAGGCAGCAAGAACAATGCTTGCTGATTCTGGAATTTCGCAAAAGTTCTAGGCAGAAGCTGTAAATACTGCTTGCTACACTCAAAATCGGTCTATGATTAACAAGAAGTTGAATCTCACTCCATATGAGATATGGACTGGTAACAGACCGTCTATCTCTCACCTTCATGTATTTGGTTGCAAATGTTTCGTTCACAACAATGGTAAGAATCATCTTACAGTATTTGAAGCTAAATCAGATAATGGGATATTCTTAGGATATTCATCTAATAGCAAAGCTTTTAGAGTTTTCAATAATCGCACTTTAACTGTAGAAGAATCTGTTCATGTAGTTTTTGATGAATCTTTATGTATTGAGGGTAGCAAGGAATCAATTCAAAATCAGATGGAAAATATCCATCTCGAAGCTAACAGTGATGATGAGATTGTAGATAACAGGTCAATAGACAATCCACCGGAACCTGAAGTACCAGACAGACCGGATCAAAGCAATGAAGCTCCTTCAGATCGAGCCGATCCGGATGTTCCCCCCTCTAATGTTAAATCAGATGCTGATAATGCCGCTACTACTCATCCGTCTGGACCAGACAATCCAGAATCAAGTTATTGATGGACAAAGAGGCATCCACCTGATCTCGTGATTGGAAGTCCTTCTGCACCGATTAGAACTAGAGGACAGATGATGGATGAATTCACTCATGCTGCTTTCATATCAAATCTGGAACCTAAAAAGATTGATGAAGCTTTGACTGATTTCAACTGGATTAAAGCAATGCAAGAAGAGCTTAATCAATTTGAACAAAATCAAGTTTGGAGTCTAACCCCCAGGCCAAGCGATCTGCCTGTTATTGGAACCAGATGGGTGTTCGAAAACAAGTAGACGCAGATGGAGTTGTGGTTAGAAACAAAGCCAGACTGGTAGCACAAGGATTCCGACAAGAATAAGGAATTGACTTCGATGAATCTTTTGCACCAGTCGCCAGACTTGAAGCAATCCGAATATTTCTTGCTTATGCTGCTTTTAAAGACTTCAAGGTATATCAAATGGACGTTAAGAGTGCCTTTCTTAATGGTAAGCTTCAGGAGGAAGTCTACATTGAGCAACCTCCCGGATTTCAGAACCACTCATTTCCTAATCATGTATATCTACTGAATAAAGCAGTATATGGTCTGAAACAAGCACCAAGAGCCTGGTATGATACTCTGTCTCAATTTCTGCTGAACCATGATTTTCAGATCGGCTCAGTAGATAAAACACTATTTAAATTTATTAAGGGGGAACATACTTTGTTAGTTCAAATTTATGTTGACGAAATCATTTTTGGGTCAACTAACCCCAAATTATGCGAGAAATTTTCTAAGTTAATGCAGGGACAGTTTGAGATGAGTATGATGGGCGAACTTTCATTCTTTCTGGGTCTCCAAGTCAAACAGCTCAGCAATGGCATTTTCATCAATCAAACCAAGTATACCAAGGAGCTACTCAAGAGATTCGGAATGGAAATATGTTCAACTGCATCAACTCCAATGAGTCCTACAATCAAGTTAGATAAAGACGAAGGGGGAACAGCAGTTGAAGTGTCTATGTATTGTGGACTGATCGGATCGCTCTTGTATCTTACAGCGAGCCGGCCTAATATTATGTTCTCATTCTGTATGTGTGCTAGATTTCAGTCAGAACCAAAGCAATCACATTTCATTGCTGCTAAGCGTATTCTGAAATATTTGAAGGGATCTCAGAATGTTGGTCTTTGGTATTCCAAAGATTCAAATTTCAGCTTAATAGGATATTCAGACGCTGATTATGCTGGCTGTAAGATTGATCGCAAAAGCACCAGTGGAACATGTCAATTCTTAGGTGAAAGATTGATCTCTTGGTTTAGCAAGAAGCAAACATCTATTGCCACATCTACAGCTGAAGCAGAATATCTTGCCGCTGGAAGCTGTTGTGCTCAAATGCTCTGGATTCAACACTAGCTCAAAGACTATGGCATTCAAGCTGTTGAATCTCCGATATTTTGTGACAACACAAGTGCAATCGCTATAACGTATAATCCAGTTTTGCACTCTCGAACAAAGCATATTGATATCAGACATCATTTTATTCGAGATCATGTTGGCAAGAAGGAAATTCGGATCGAGCATATTTCAACAGAACAGCAAGCAGCCGATATCTTCACCAAACCACTTCCTGAGGCTAAGTTTAATTACTTTCGTCAAATTCTTGGTTTAATAGATTTATCTTAATGTTTTTAGAAGTATCTTTCTTTTAGTTATCTTTTAAAGATTGTATGCTGGCACAGATCGATAATACAATTATCAGAACGACACAGACCGGTCCGAACTTTCAGACCAATCTATGTCAATCTGATGTTATCCCATGATCTGTCTGGTCAACAAATCGTTAAATAAAAAATTGTTTAAAACAGCCCGGACTGATCGCAAATTTTAACCGCCTTATCTCTCTTTTATCCTGACAGTTTATTTGAATTATTTAATGATCAGCCATCAAGATAAAGACACGTGTCTTCTCTCTCTTATTTAGCGGGCTGAACATTTCATATCTCATTCACTTTTTACAATTTACCGCTGTCTGCTCTCTAACTCTCTCATATTATTTTTCAAACTCTTTGTATTTCTCCATTACACTTCAATGGCCACTATCACTCACAATTCTCTCTCCGTTGAGTTCGATGATATTTACAGGGCTGAAGATACAGAGATGGTCTCTATTTTCCGAGCTTTGGAATCGTCTGGTTTAATGAATTTTCTGGAGTGTGGCACGGTGGTTTACGAATCCGAGATTCGCGAACAGTTCGCCAATGCTGTATCACAGAGGTCTTTCATCTCCACCACCGTAAAGGGAAAATCCTTTGAAATCTCTCCATCGATGCTGGCAAAGACCTTTGGTCTTCCCAACTCCGGACTGACTGAGTTTGGCCAGATTCCTCAAGCTTCTCTCACAGCTCTTCAGGGGAAGGTATCTATCTGTGGCCACCGCCTGCAGCCTTCATTCAAGAAGAAGGAAATGCTCTTTCATTTCCAGGTGCTATGCGAGATCGTTGGTAAGCCATTATTGGGCAAAGCCGGAAGCTTTGACGCCGTCACTGCCGAGAAATTCAGGGCCATGGCTGCTATTGTTTCTGGACATAAGATGAACTGGTCCGTTATTCTATTTGGAGTCCTGTTGGAAACAGTGATTGCCTCCAAACAGGCCGTCTGCTTTGCTGTTCCTCTCAGCAAGCTACTGGAGACTTTGGACATCGAGCTAGGGAAGCAGTCTGCTCTAAGTCCCTTCAAAATTCTCAACTCCAAAGGGCTAGCACTACTGAAGTCCAAGAGTGCTCCACCTACTCCTTCCGATCTGGTGGCTGTCAAGATTGAGAAAGGAGCAGAACAGACTGCCACTGGAAAAACTCGGGTCAAGCGCAAATTGACCATTCCGACTGACTCCGAGGAAACTCAGTCTGCTCCGTCATCACCAGCCAAGCCCCTTCCCAAAAAGCCAAGAACCCAGATCACCAAGCCACACAAAACCTTACCTCTCAAAACCCTACCCACATTGCCTCCCACAAAAGCCACCCCTGCACCCCAACCTACAACCCAACTTTCAACCGCTTCAAACACTGCACCCAAAATACCCATCCGAGTCCCCTCTGCCATTCCCGTGGTCAAAGGGATTGTTATCACTGAGTTGGGAGACTACACCCAATCAGGGATAAAATCTCCATCTTCCACAGGCAAGGGCAAAGCCATTCTCACTGAACCCCTCTCTTCCAAACCCAAAACTGCCACGCAAACAGCCATCGACATCGCTATGGAAGATGTTGAAGAGAAGGTGAGGGCGCTCATTGTAGTCTTTGATGAATATGTCGAGTACAGAACAATCAACCATATTGAGATGTTCTTCGGCAAGCTGCGAAGACTGCAGAAAATGGAAGAAGAAGTCCTTAAGGGGACAGAGACGGATGATGTGAGAGTCGCGGTGCTTCGCAAAGATCTTTTTCATGCCAACCAGAGATTCAGACTGGCATCTTTGCTCTTGGCCGCTAAGAAAGCAAACTTCGATCCGAGCACTCCAACTGCCAAAGATGATGGTGCTGTTATTGCTCAACTGGAAATGGATATTCATGCTCTTCACTTAGCTGTCTGCTTTCAACGACAGAAGCTCAGCATATCCACTCCAGTCCGCAGCCCGGATCATCCATCTGCAAGCAAGACTCTGGTAGAACCGTTCATAGAGGTTGTTCCCTCTGGAGCAGCGGACCAGACATCAGATCAAACAGCAGACCAGCCAACAGATCGAATAGCGGATCAGACAGCGGAGCAGCCAATGACTAATGCTCCGTCTGCTACAGAAGATGAACCGTTGAATGTCTTGTTGGACTCCCCAACCACGTCTATTCCTCTGGGATCATCAGTCTCCCATGTCCAACTCAGTCCAACCGCAGCACTTACAACAGTTGGCGCACCAGAGCCCGTCGATCCGGATCTGGTGGTGTCCACCGTTGTTGCAGCTCTCCAGATTGAGGAGCCCTCCAGACCCAGCACTCCTCCAGTCCAATATGATGAAGATTTGGCGTTCTTAGAAGATTTTTCTTCGGCCTTGGTCACCCTGATCCAGTCCAAAACACGCCATGCTACCTTATCTTCAATTATACCCATTGCTGAAGAAGATGATCACACCCTGTCATCATCTGATCACTCTCCAAGCCGTTTATCTGACGCACCTCCATCCCTGGCAAGGACCCTTCAGCACCTATCCGACAACTGTATGTCTCTCTCTCAGCGTGTTATAGAGGTTCATCAAGGTCAGAGGGTTACATCATTGGACTTTGATTCATTTAAAGAGAAGATGACAGCCAGTATTAGCAGCCTTCAAAGAGGACTGAATGATCTGTTCTCTCAGCAGCTTCTTATAAAAACAGCCTGAGAAAAGAGCAGATCGAGCTGGCCACTGAAGTCAGAGCATCCGTCGCCAATTCCCTTCATGCTCAAGACACTCGTCTTGACACTATCAGCGCTCAGCTAGCACAAGTTGTCGATTTTCTTCAAGAGATTGCTGCTGACAAAAAGGGGGAAAAGAGAAAAGACTTCAAGCCGCATCAGTCTCAGTCTTCAAGAAAATAGAAGTTTCGTTGCTTAAATAATCAGACTGTCTGTATGTAGGATTTTTGGTGATCAATAAAAATCCTTCTTTGTTAAGTCCTTGTTCATTTATTTTGAACTAAAATAAAAGGCTTAATCGATCCGAAATCCAACTTAATAATGTTCATTTATTTTGAACAAGAAGAAGTAATCGATCCGAAAGCATACGCTTCAGAGCTCTTAAAAGACTGGATAAAAAGATTTAGAAGCTAGGTTTTGTCATCATCAAAAAGGGGGGAATTTGTTAGTTCCGGACTTTATCGATAAAGGTTTAAAGATGACAAAACATATCAGACCGGATCTAGAGAAATCAGACTGACCAGATCGATCGTTCAAAACAGATCAAGCTGATAAGGCATATCGCATATCAGACCGGATCGATAGAAATCAGACTGACTAGATCGAAGCTTCAGATCGATCTCAATCTTTATCAGATCAGAGCAGTCAAGGATGAATAAAGATTGGTTCTTCAGTTCGAATCATTAACGGCTATTTATTGAAGCATTTAATGTCGCAATTAATGCTGAAAAAGACCATAGACTGAAGATTACCATAAAAGGTAAGAAGACAAAGAAGAGCTTACCTGACAGTCGCCGAAAGCATGAACCAGAACGGCAAGTACCCTAAAGAAGAAGACTGTAGCTTACTCAGAGTTTAAGCAGAGTCAAAAGTTGCACATTAAGGGAAATAATGTCGTTGGTACATGCAACTATAAAAGGACGCAACAGAAGAGCTCAAAATGAGAGTCTGAAAAATCAAAAAACACACAAGAAAGTAAAACAGCACAAGCTTACAAGCTCAGAAGCTCTCGAGCTGAAATTCTTCTTAAGCACGAGTACATTGTAATATTTGATCATTTAGGATCACTGTGTGCATAGACTAAAGTCTATCTTGTGTATTCTGTATTGAAATATAGAAGTGAGAAACTATTGTAACTGTCAGACAGAGTGTGTCTGAACAGATCGAGTGACTAGGAGTTTCAGTCTGGTAGTGAGGTAAATCCAGCTGAATCGGGTTTGTACAACAGGATTGTATAAATCAAAGTCTTCTAGTGGAATCCTTCCTTAATTGGAAGAAGGGGAGACGTAGAAGGATTACACCACCTTCGAACTTCTAGAAACATATTCTGTGTTTTTATCATTCTGCACTCGTTCTATTATTCAAGCCATCGAGCCGTTCTTACTAATTTAAGAACAGACCGTTCCGCACTAAAAATATTCAGTGGTCTGTTAGAGTTGATTAAGAAACAGATTTCTTTCACTAATCCGAACGAAATCACAAGGGATTAATTTTTATAGGAGTGTTCATTCACCCCCCCCCCCCCCTCTAAACACTCCGGACCGATCCTAACAATTTGGCTTCCCGCGCGACTAGCGTAATTACGCCACGGTTTTGGCGTAACTACGCCTCAAAGTGGTGTAACTACGCCTAACTAAAATCTCAAATGCCATAGCCTCGGCGTAGCTATGCCAAAAACTGGCGTAATTACGCCTAATGCAACTTTTCAAAATGGAAATGACGTAGCCTTTGCATCTTTACGCCTGATAATGGCGTAGCTACGCCAACCTCTTTGATGGCAGCCTTGGAATTTTGACTTCAATTCATCATCTCAATCCGCTCTTTGCACCCTTTTAGTCCACAAATCACGTAGTTACCTGGATTCCTGCAAGACAAGACAGAACAATACCAAAAACATAATTTTGATCGAAAATAGCACTAAACCATGTAAAATAAGAAGAAATAAAATACACTTATCACTTATTACACGTAAAATTAGTATGAAACATATACAATTTTGGTACTAGTTACACATGAAGTTGATATGAAACCTATAACATTTTGGTACTAGTTACACATGAAGTTTGTATGAACATATACTATATTCGGTCCTTATTACACATGAAGTTGGTGTGAAACCTATACATTTTCCTTACTATGTATACATGAAATTGGTATGAATTATGGAACCTATATAATATCCGTACTGTTAAACCTATACAATGGAAATTTGTATTAAACTTATATAATTTGGTTACACGTTATACGAATTAATAAAAATTATATGCTCGCCTATGAGCATAGAGATATGTTATATATAAGTTGTATAAATCTCCTTGGCATTACGCCTTTCAATTGAGCATTGCATGCAATGGGTTTAAAAGTAAAGGTGCTTGATGAATCGAATTAAGTTGAGAATTAATTAAATAACTAAAATAAACTAACAAGATGATGAATATTTAAGTGGAGAAAATCAATGAGAACGGTTTAGAGAGATTCGACTTCACCCAACTATCAACTATGTTGTGTTCTTCAGTTTATTAGCCAAAAAATCCTATGTTATTCTATTGCCTCTTCCGAGTGTTAAGTAGAAATAAAGCACGATTTGACATAATCCATTATAATGCACTAATCATATTATCGATTCATCATGCACGTTTACTCTTAAATCCATTGCATGCAATGCCCAATTGAAAAGAGTAATGTCAACGACATTTATACAACTCATATACACATATCTCATGTGTAACTAGTATAGGTTTCAGACCAACCTCACGTGTAATAAGTACCGAATATAGTATATGTTTCATACAAATTTCATGCGTAACTAGTACCAGAACAAACAACTATTGTTTGCAAAGTTTGAAAATGATGTTACTTGCAATTGATATTTTTGTTTGTTCGATATAGAATATTAACATTAATATAGAAGATTCTATAGAATGTTGTAATTGTTATTTGGATTTGATATTGTTTGTTTATTCGATATATAAATTTAACATCAATAATGATGTATAAGTAGTACCGAAATTGTACGTTTAATACCAATTTCATGTACAACTAGTACCAAAATTGTATAAGTTTAATAATAATTTCATGAATAGCTAGTACCAAAATTGTATAAATTTAATACACATTTCATGTGTAACTGTACCAAGATGATATATGTTTAATATCAATTTTTATGTAACTACTACCAAATTTATATTGTTTTAATACCAATTTCATATGTAACTGGTACCGAAATTGTATAGATTTCATACCAACTTCACGCGTGATAAGTACCGAATATAGTATATGCCAATTTCATGTGTAACTAGTACGAAATTGTATAGGTTTCATACCAACTTCATGTGTAACTAGTACCAAAATTGTATATCTTTCATACTAACTTCACGTGTAATAAGTACCGAAACTAATATGGTTTCATACCAATTTCACGTGTAACTTGTACCAAAATTGTATAGGTTTCGTACCAATTTCTTGTGTAATTATTAACAAAATTGTAAAAATTTCATACTAATTTAATGTATTAAGCACCGAAAATAGTATAGGTTTGGTACCAATTTTATGTATACTAGTATCGAAATTGTATAGGTTTCATACCAACTTTACGTATAATAAGTTTTGAATATAGTATAGGATTCATACCAACTTCACATGTAACTAGTACCAAATCTATATAGATTTCATACCAATTTTATGTATACCTAGTACCAATTTTATGTATACCTAGTACCAAAATTGTATATATTTCATACCAACTTCAAGTGTGATAAGTACCAAAATTGTATGTGTTTCATACCAACTTCATGTGTAATAAGTACCTAAAAAGTATAGGTTTCATATTAATTTCATGTATAACTTTACCAAAATTATATATGTTTCATATCAATTTCATGTGTAATTAGTACCAAAATTGTAAAGATTTCATATAAATTTCATTTGTAATAAGTACCGAAAGTAGACAGGTTTCGTACCAATTTTATTCGTAATTAGTACCAAAATTATATGTGTTTCATATCAATTTTATGCATAGTTGGTACCAAAATTGTATAACTTTACCAAAATAGTTGGTACCAAAATTGTATAAGTTCCATACCAACTTTACGTGTAATAAGTTTCGAATATATTATAGGTTTCATACCAACTTTACATGTAACTAGTACCAAAATTGTATATGTTTCATACCAAATTCAAGTGTAATAAGTACCAAAATTGTATATGTTTCATACCAACTTCATGTGTAATAACTACCGAAAAAAGTATAGTTTTCGTACCAATTTCATGTGTAACTTGTACCAAAATTGTATAGGTTTCGTACAAATTTCATGTGTAACTAGTACCAAAATTGTAAAGATTTCATACCAATTTCATATGTAACAAGTATTGAAAATAGTCTAAGTTTCTTAACAATTTTATTCGTAATTAGTACCAAAATTGTATAGGTTTCATACCAATTTTATGTATATTTAGTATCAAAATTGTATAAGTTTCATATCAACTTCACGTGTAATAAGTACCGAATATAGTATAAGTTTTATACCAATTTCATGTGTAACTAGTACCAAAATTGTATTGGTTTCATACCAACTTTATGTGTAACTAGTACCAAAAATTGTGTATGTTTCATACCAACTTCACGTGTAATAAATACCGAAAATAGTATATGTTTCATATCAATTTCATGTATAACTTGTACCAAAATTGTATAAATTTCATACCAATTTTATGTGTAACGTGTACCAAAATTGTATAGGTTTTTGTACTGACTGTAATCATTTGTCAAATTAAAAGTTTAACTTGTAGTAGAGGGATATTATAGTCATTTTAATAATATATGGAGTTAGAACAAAATTTAAGTTGCAGTATGGGGTTTGAATTAATTTTTTCTGACATAGGTACTGATTTCATAATTAAGTTTGACAATGGGGATTTTTTTTTTTGTTTTCCTATTTATTAACCTTACACAACAATAAAAAAAATATTTATATTATACTATTTAGGAATATATTTTCTAGAAAAATTGAATATATTTAGTTTTTCTATATTTAAATGAGTATATTATTATTTTAACGTGTTTAAATATACAATATGTTTGTCGTCTGCTGACTAAATTAAAGTTAAATAATATTAAATTTATAGAATTTAATATTATTAATAGTTTTCTACCATAATTATGATCATAAAAATAAATATAAAAAGTGCACATCTGGTATGTATATGATAAACTTTTTTAAGATTTATTTACAATCGATTAGTTGACAGATATTGTTCTTTTTTTATTGATAGGGTTTTAAATAACTTTTAAAAGATCCAATACAATTTAAATATTCAATTATTTCGATTTATTGTTATTTGAATATAATCGAGCGATTCATTACAATATATTATTTTAATTTATCGGCTATTTAATAGTGAATAATTTATTTATACTCAATTTTGTGCTATACATATTTTATTTTAGGAATAAATTTTACGTTGTTTTTAAAAGTTAGCATAATATAAGGAGCATAAATTGAAGGTACAACTATCAGTTATTATTATTATTATTATTATTATTATTATTATAATGTATATATATATATATGAGATTAACAAAGAGGTCAAATTAATATCGCAAAACTTTGAATTTGAAATCCTATACTTTTCAGCTAAACAACGAATTTAAATTAATGAATTAAAAAATCCATGTCCAACCAAACAATGAATTTTATAAATTAAAATTTTAATTCTATGAATTTCAAGTACTTTGATTTGAATCTCCTAATAAATTCAAATCCCTCCACCAAAACACACCCAGAACATTATCTCCTAGGGACATATCAAACTATTTATTGTGATATTCTCAGTCAATGGTAGATGAGCTCCCGGGGCACACTATCTGTATGATAAAGCCGGCTATCATACAGATGATCCAACACTCTGTGATGTTTGGAGGAGTAGCCACAGATGATCCAAATGCTCACATCTCCAACTTCTTGGAGATCTGTGACACATTTAAACATAATGGCGTCTCTGACGACGCCATCAGGTTAAGGCTATTCCCTTTTTCATTAAAAGATAAAGCTAAAGCTTGGTTGAACTCTTTACCTGCAGGATCGATAACAACTTGGGAGGAGATGACGCAAGCGTTTCTGTCCAAATACTTTCCTCCCTCCAAAACGGCAAAGATGAGGAACGATATCACCACATTCGGGCAATTCGATCCTGAAACACTATATGAGGCGTGAGATCGTTTCAAGGATTTGCTTAGGAGATGCCCACACCATGGACTTCCTATTTGGCTCCAGGTACAGACTTTTTACAACGGTTTGTTTTCATCTAACCGTTCTATGATAGATGCAGCCTCAGGAGGTTCCATAATGCGCAAAACACCGGAAGCAGCATATGAACTCTTAGAAGAGATGGCTTCTAACAGCTATCAATGGCAATCAGAGAGGAATGTGCCAAAGAAATCGGCTGGAGTTCATCAAGTTGATGACATCATTGGTCTTTCGGCATAGTTGGACGAACTAAATAAAAAGATAGATAGCGTGAGCATGACAGCAATGCAAGCTCAAGTTATCACTTGCGAGTTGTGTGGAAGCAATCATCCAAGCACTGAGTGCCAGGCAGGTAACACATTCATACAATCTAACGAGTCTGTGAATTATGTAGGAAACAGGCAGCCCAACAACCCATACTCAAATACTTATAACCCGGGGTGGAGAAATCATCCGAACTTGCAATGGTCCAACCAAAACAATTTGTTGAACCCACAACAACAACCGGGAAGTACACCTAAGCCGAGCATGGAAGAACTCTTGACCAAGTTAATTTCATCGACTGAAACAAGGATGCAAAATCAGGATGCATCTATTAAGAACTTGGAGGTTCAAGTGGGGCAACTAGCAGCTATAATTCAAGGACGAGCTCAGGGGACACTACCTACTAATACGGTAAAGAACCCGAAGGAGCAAGCGAAAATGGACCAATGAGACGGAGGTGACAGTCCAGCTTGGGACTATAAATTAAGAACTTTCCTCTATCCCTCGTCTATTTTTCATATTTTTTTGTCTAATTGTTTTTTTTATTATTTTTATTTTGGTTATTTTTAGAGCCTAACTTCGTGCGTTAATTTTCAAATGCAGAACAAATGGAATGAGTCCAACTGTTGGGGCGAATTGATCATTGAAAAATTTTGGTCTGGAAGGGTCGATCGATCGGAGAAATATGCTCGATCGATCGACCAAGAGTTGCAAAAAGAAAAAAAATTTCTGGAGTCGCCGATCGATCGAGTGACATGTCCCGATCGATCGAGGAATGTTTTAAAAAGAGAAGAAAATATTATGTCTCGCTCGATCGATCGAGCGACAGATAATTTAGTTTTTAAACTCGATTCCATCAGAAATTTTCACCACTTTTCCAAATTCTACAAAGAAATTTCATCTTCTAATCTTCCCATACACTACCAATTTTGCTACAGATTTGAAGATTTACAATTGAAATTGGGAGATTGCATCAACAAGGAGGAATTCAAGCACATTCCAAACCATCACCTAGATTTACTTGGTATATAATTTCAACTCTTATCTATATCCAAGATTTACTGATTATTTGTGTTTGGATATATAAGGATTGACATTATGGTGAGTTTGGATATTTAGTACTTGAATTTTGGGGAAGTGAAAGGTTGGTTGGTTAGATTTGTACATTCTTGCTGTGGTTTGTGATATTGGTGATTGTTGGTTTGGTTGGGAGTAACAAAGTAAGATTTGTTAATTGATCAAATGGCGCCAAAGAGGAAGCAAAAGCAAGTCGAAGCCACTATTTCGGCTGCCGATTATGATGAGACGCGCTTTGTGAATTCCGTAGCGGCGGAATTGTACCCTAGCTATCACCGCAAACCCCTCAGTCGTGAAAGGGGAATGAGTTTGGAGAAGCTTGAATGCCCGGTCATTCAAGAAGCTAGGCGACGGGGGTGGTTTGAATTCATCCAACACCCTATTGATGCGGTGGTCCGGGTAGTAAGTGAGTTTTATGCTAATTTGAGGACGGTCCACCCCAATTCAATGGGAGGTTGTATTTGTCCGGGGTAAGGATATTGAATATGATCGGTTCAAGTTGAATGCAATTTTTAGAATGCCATCTGTAAATAACAGTGCTTACCAAGCATTCAAAACAAGCCACATCAATTATGACGAGGTAATTTCTGTAATCGGTATCGAGGGAGTTGATTGGCAAAGAAATAGCAATGGAGAACCTCAATTGGTCCTAAAGAAACATCTGAAGCCAAAGGCACAAGCTTGGTTTTCTTTTATAGCCGCCCGGGTCATGCCATCTGTTGGAATCGAAGAGGGGGGTGAATGAGATTCCTTGGCTACTTTAGCGTTTTAAAATGAGTTTGAAAAATAAAAGAGTTTTGCGCTTGCGGAAGCCTTAAGTCAATCAATAAATGAAAAGAACAAAAATAAACAAATGCGTAATGAAAATTAAAGCAATAAAAGACGAGAGATTTGTTATAGAAGTTCGGCGATGAATCGCCTACGTCTCCTCTTCCCGGTTAGATAACCTCCAACCGAGGTTCCACTAGAACAATTGGTCTTGGCCTTGAGGGCTCCAAGTTAGCCACACAACAACTCTTCCCGAGTTTACAAAGCTCTTCCCGAGCACACTTGTGAGGGCCCAATCCTAATAATGTGATTAATTATCACACAATGATAATTATAGCGTAAACAGCGGAAGATTTGTTTAACATTTATTAACATGTGGCCCTAAAAAGTTCGGAATGACCTCATCGCACGAGGAGCATACCACCAACACAAATCAACATATACTGAAAATATATAAATACCACCAGTTTCATATCCATCATCATAAACCAGCATACGTAAATCAAACTAGGCTAACATAACTTAAATATACATAGACTCATAACACTACAGGGATACATCCTGGTACAAAGACTACTGGGATAAACAAGAGTAAAACCTCAAGTGTGACTCCCACCAGACATGTCCTCTCTGGCGACCTGGTCACCTGTATCACCTGTAAGGGTGCTTACCGGTTGGAACCGGTCCGGTCCGGACCAGAACCGGCCAGTTCCGGACGTGTTATGGGCGTTACCGGTCCGGTCCGTTAAGGATCCGGATCGAACCGGTTCCGGTTCCAACCGGTTCCGATTTGGTTCGGATCCTTATCGGTTTTTCGTTTTTTTTTTTTTTTAAATGTTGTAAATGTTTCTTCAATGATGTTCATCACAAATTCAATATATTTCTTCTTCATTTCATAATATAGATGCATACAAATAATTGTAAAGACATGACAATTGAAAATCTAAATAAAAAAATATTACAATTTAGTACTTAGCAGTCTTCATAATTGGCACAGGCAAATTCATTGCAGAAGATGAACTCAGTGATAGACGACCCGGAACGAGACCCCGACTACGACCCCGGCTACGACCAGCACCACTGCTAGATGAAGATGCCATTATGATATAAGACTATAAGTAAATTGTAGATAGCACAATTGAGAGAAAAATATGAGAGTGAAGTAATTTTCATTACAAGAATTGTTATGAAACAATACACAACACAACATCCCCTATTTATAGTTTTTTTTTTTTGATTAAAAAAATTTTTAAAAAATAAAAAAAAAAGTTAACGTTGGCAACGGCTAAGAGCCGTTGTCAACGTTAGCAAATGTTAACGTTGAAGGCAACGTTAACATTTGTTAACGTTGCCTTCTTCTTTTATTATTTTTTTATTATTATTTTTTTTTTTAAAATCTACCGGTTCCGGTTCCGGAATCGGAACCAAACCGGTAGCACCGGAACCGGCGGTGCTACCGGTTTGGTTCTTCGGGACCGCCCCGGACCGGTTTCTAACCGGTTCCGGGGCGAATCGGAACCGATAAGTCCGGTTCCGGTTTCGGATCGAACTTAACGGTCCGAATCCGGGCCGGGTCCGGTTTGACCCGGCCCGGTAAGCACCCCTAATCACCTGCCATTGTCCACACACAAAGACAACAACAGCCCCCCTTGGGGGTGAGCAAAAGCCCAATATGGAACGATCATGGAATATACAACATGTATCTATAAAATGTGATATATGATGCAATGCAATGCAATGCATGCCATGTCATGTCATGCCGGTATCAGGTCAATCACCCATCCACTGAGTGTATCAGAATCAATCAAATCGCTATCAAATCATCATAGCTCGAGCCTGCCAAGCATAAGGGATCATCAGTGATGCGTCGTCAAAGCGTCATCACATCCCAAGTCTCGACATAGTCAGGGACATACACAGGATGACATCAGCAAGGTGCCACCAATCCCTCGTCTCAACAAATCATGGTAATCAGAGGAGACCACGATTCCCTATAACTTTTGGGCCATTTAATGCCGGTCATAGTATCGCGGTACCAATCTCCAATGATTATCCCAGAATCCAGAAATAAACAGGGTATGTAAGGATCATAGCTCAACGTGCAATGTCATGCATCGATGTATGTATAAAACTGATGTGTGTTAACAAAACATTTAATTTCATACACCGATGTGCCAATTCATGACTGCTATGAATGCCACATAATTTCAATAAAATCACGTAGCCACATAATCTCACATAATTCACAGAAGTCAACAAATCATAGATCAAATGATACAGATACCTGTCGTATGTTACCCGATCGCAACATACCTTTCTTTCTCGATCTACAAGGGTACTTGAGCTTGTAGGGTCGAAGTAGTCACTGTATATCAATAGAAATTCACAATTCAATAAACCAATCATTCAAAATGGGTTATCAATTTTAGTCACAGCTTAACCAATTTAGGGTAATTAAATTGATGCGATTACATCATAATTTAATTTGCTAAATTATTTTTCACCAATTCAAATTATTATTCAACAATTATAGTCCAAATTAACTGGTAATAATCGAAGCAAAGTCGAAAAATCGAGCATCGAGTTTTACCCAATTTTCGCACACAGTACACGCACGCTTTTCAGCCGATTCCGGCGAGCTCCGGCGGAGGTAGAGGCGGCGACCGGTATATAAATCTTCGTCTAGGTGCAAGGAAGAGATACAATGCCTTGGTGTCATCCAATTCGTAGTAGATTCGAAGAAATCGAACCAAAAGTGCAGAAACCCTCACTGTCGCGACTTCGTTCGTTTCAGACCAAATCGAACAACTTTTCGAACACCATATTTCAATTATTTGGTATTGAAAGAAGCGCCTCTGAGTAAGGAGCATGGTGGTATATCGGTCTCGTCTAGAGGTGGTCGGACGGCGGCGAACGGAGCGGATAAGTACAAGGTGGTCGGTGAATCGCACGAGCAGTGTGTGTTTTCGCACCTTTTAGTAGGTGTCCGCGATTCATTGGGTGTTTTTGCACGTTTTGTTATGTGTTTTACACCCTACACCTATATATATTAATTCCCGACCAATTATGAACATTGGGGTGTCACCGGTGTACTGGTGCATGTATATCACATGTACAGTCCACACCTGACTTCGTGTCCTTCTTTGAATCACAAAAATGAAATCTTTCGATTTAATACAAATTTTATATTTATTAAATCATTTTAATAAAATTCCGGTGTTAATCCGAATATTCCAAAAATATATTTTTCATTCATCATGTTCTGACCCGACTGTCAATTGACATATACAAGATCAATTTCCATTCTCATTAATTAGATTATATTCTCGTTAATTAATTTCTAACTAATTAACAAAATAATGTACAAATTGTACTTAATTCTCATTATCAAATATCGGGACATCACATTTACAAAATGTTAAGTATGATCTCAAGTTGTTATCAAAGATAATATTCATCATGTTTATTTTCAATCAGATGATTGACATAAACTAAATCACATAATTGTTGAGAAGCTCAACCTGATTTTTGATAATACGGTACGAGGGCCTTACAACACTACTCTTCCCAAGTACACAAGCTCTTTCCGAGCACAATACTCTTCCCCAGTACACAAATCTCTTCCCGAGCTACCAACACTCTTCACGAGTCTTCTTGGCCTTAGGGGCTCCAAGGATAGCCACAACACATGCACCAACTTCACTTGTTGGCGACTTTACAATTTTCCAACTTGCTTTGGTGTTGGAGGACCTTTACAATAGATCAAATCAAAAACACCTTCACGGTGCACTCACACGAATAAAACAAGACTCTAACAAAGAAGAGAATTACAAACTCCAATACAACAACAATGTATGGAGATTGCAATACAATTTGAAATATAATTATCAAGACTTTGTAGAAGTTTGTAGGCTTATTCCTTAGCTTCAAAATGCTCCAAAGCATCAATATTTATAGTGTAGGAGGCCCCCTAGGCTCCTACTAGCTGTTGCTACACAAAAGGCTGAAATCACTCCTCGATCGCCTCAGTCATCGCCTCAGGCGATCTCCATCGCCGCGCCCCAACGGTCAGCATAAATCACGCATCGCCTCAGGCGATGTCCCGATCGCCTCAGGCGATCCAAATTAAAATCCAATGCCGTAGCCTCAGCAGCCTAAAATCTTGCATCGCCTTGGGCAAAGTCCAGATCGCCTCAGGCGTTCAACTCATCGCCTCGGGCGATCATGCCATCGCGCCAGGCGATCTCCCCCTACGCGTAGTCCTCGGCATCGCGTCAGTCGATGTGCGGGGCGAAGAGCAAATGGTTACCATCGCCTCAGGCGTTGGTCATCATCGCCTGGAGCGATCTTCCTGGTATGCTCGCCTAGCCATCGCCTCTGTCGATGTGTGTGGCGATGCCCCGCCTGGCACCCATCGCTTGGGGCGATGATCACCCTCGCCTGGGGCGATCCAGGCCAGAATATGCACACTCGATTTTATTCATTCCAAACCACTTTTCATCACTTAATCTGCACACTAAGTAGATGCATTAGTATAACAAACACAAGTTTTTTTTATCATCAAAACTCAAAGATTAACCGGGGATAATTTAAGGCTCAACACCATCGACCCACACTTCGGAGGTTACTAAGGAGAGAGCTGCCTTGGTATATGCCATACTTATAGGGCAATCGATGGATTTGGGGCATATTATCAATGAACATATCTGTGAAATCGGTAGGAATCCACCCACCTCTGCATTGCCTTTTCCTTCGACTATCACAAAACTTTGCAAGAGAGGTGGAGTGAAGTGGGACACCGATGAGGAGCTCCTACCACCTAAAGGACCAATTGTGGTTGATGGGCCACCACCTCCTACAGGCCGACGAAGGGTCGAGCCACGACCCTCGAGCAGCAGACATGCTGGAGCATCCTCCTCTTCCGCTGCAGAGCATACATCGATTACCTTGGACTCCCTTCACAGGGATCTCCAAGACCTCCGCCTGGAGCAGTAGGGCATCCACAACTTGCAAAGGGAACTACAGTGGGGCCAAGCACAAATAAGTGAGCACCTGCAATACCAATGTGCATGGAATAATGCCTTGGCCCAAGGCTTCCCATATATACAGTTCCCGCCTGAGCCGCAATTTCGACCATTCCCGCCATACCATCAGCCGCCACCGGATTATCCGCCACACCCATGATACCAACCTGAGGAGACGATTACTGACGATCGTCGTCGAGGTATGTGATTTGCCTTTGCATTTATTGTTTACCATACATTGAGGACAATGCATGTACTAAGTTTGGGGGGTGTGTATTGGTTTCTGCAGTTGACTTGTGGTACTTCCTTGCATGACTAATCTAGCATGTGATTGCATGAGATTAGGTCGTTTTTGGGCATATATCAAAAAAAAATTAAAAAATTCTTGAAAATGAGTTCATCATTTAGAAATAATGAATTAGACTTGCAATGGTATTACATGAAGATATTAATCCCCATCTCACCTTAAGTCTTGAAGATTTTTGACTTGTTTGTGAATATCTTAGGTTGAGTTAATATTTCAAAATTGAGGAATATTTTGATCACTTTTGGCTCATGATTGAGTGAATTGTATATTGGAACAATTTTGTTAACTATGATTTGTCTTGAGGATCTTGAAAAACTTTAGAACCTATTTGAGAGCACTTTGAGGCGAAATTTTATAGTTAGGAACTAGACTTGGAAATGATTTAGGCGATCTTTGGACCATTTGAGCCTTTCAAGCTTACCATGTTATATCAATCTCTTAGTCCCTAATTTGAGCCTAAATGATAAAAGAATGGAGTATGTTTGACATACTATTAGCCCCATTCAACATTCTTTGACAACCTCATTATACCCACCTCCTTGAGCCTAAATGGAAGATTTTTTATCTTGACCCAAAGGGAGTATAATGATTCTCATTAGATGCACTTGAATTGCTAAAGTTTGATGAGCTTATTGAAAAAAATTTGAAGAATGAGAAAAGAAAACGATAGAAAAAGCCTTGAAAAAAAAATGAATAAATAAGACCCAAAGTGGCCAAGGCTATAAAAGAAAAAGAAGAGAAGCTCAAAGTGTGCTGAAAATTTGAATTTTCTATGATTATACTCTCTTCTTTGTATTTCCCTATCTTTTCTTTGAGCCAACAACCTAGGCCAAACATTACAAGCTTAAAATATCTATTAATCCAAGTCTAGGGAATAACTACATTAGTGGAGAAGTGCTTGAAAAGTAGGCTTATGAAGTATTTAATAGTGAATCTTGACTTTGAGTTTACTAGCATTATTTGATCCTAAAAGTATATATGAAGCTCATGATTGACATTAACACACACACAAGTTCCGCTTTTGCGATTTATTGCTTAGCCTAGGAGGAAACACTTCTTGTTGAGTTTTGGATTGATTTATGGTTGATGTGTTAGTGGGATTGCTGAGCTTTTACATTCAAGTTGTTATAACTAATTCATTTAAAGCATTAATGATGAACTTTATATTTTGATCTTAATGTTTGCTCGATGACGATCAAATCTAAGTTTGGGGGAGTTGATAGGGTTGATTATTACGCGTATTTAGGTCTTGATTTGTATATATATTCGTGTAGATTCCGTGAAGATGTTATGCTTTTTGGTATTTATTTGCTTGTTTCAGGAATCTAGGTGGAATATGGAAGAATTGAGCTACAAGGAAGAAAACGGATCAAATCAAGCCAATAAATGAAGAATTTGAGTTCTGGAACTCTCGATCGATCGGAACAAGATTCTCGATCGATCGTGCGAGGCAGAAGTTTTGGCCAACAAAGAATTTGAACTCTCGATCGATCGGAACATCCTTCTCGATCGATCGACATGGGCAGAAAGTTGAAAAGAAATTGTGAAGAAATCTCGATCGATCGGAAGATTCATCTCGATCGATCGAGAGAGGCAGAGAAGTTAAGACTCGGACGCTGAAGGCGCTCGATCGATCGAGACGGAGAATTTCTGAAAATAAAACTCTTGATTTGGTCTGATTTTTTGGAAACAATTCATATCTCCCCTCCTCTATAAATAAGGGAAAGAGGCACGAAAATAAGGACCCTATTCTGAAGAATAATCAGACCTAAAATATTCTTAGCCGCCTTTCATCCTCCCGGAACAAGAGAAGGTTGAAGAATCCTTTGAAGTGCAAGGAAGGAAGCGAGAGAAGAAAGATCGCTCAACGCACGGAGTCGCTCCTACGTTATTCGTATTTCTAAACTCTAGATTAATTTGATTTTCTTGATGTTTTTGAGGTTGAGAGACGATTAAACATCTATTTGAATTTGATTTGAATTTAATCTGGTTTATTCTATCAATTTTAAGTAATTTTGTGTTTGAATTTTTGATTTGGTTGTGTTTGAGTGAATCAATATCTTTTGTTCATGAATTATATGCTTCATGCTATCAAATCCTAGCTACCTTTGATTGAATTTATGAATTACAACTGAGATCGAGAGATAAAATTGTAATACGCTCAAATAATTCATGTTGTATGTTTAAGATTTAGATCGAGAGATTAAATCACATACGTGGTCACTTTAAATTGAAAGATTTAAAGAACAACGGTTTTCATAGAGATTTATTCGGTTTTAAATTGGTTTAAGTGAACGATAGTTACTTGTGTCAATATATTGCTAGTTTCAATACAGCTCGAGAGAGTGTATTGATTATATTCGGAAACCCGTCACCTTAAGATTTGATTGATACGTAGTTGTTTTAACAAACCAATCATTGACGACGCACAATTGAACGAACACCTTGATAGATTTCTTGAGCGGAATTCCTTCGCATCTTCAAAGGAATTGTGTTAGTTTTGAGTTTTTAATTCTTTAGTTTAATTCGTTAATTAATCATCTTTTTCGTAGGCTAAATATAATTTAACTAATTTTATTTGGTACTTATACGTTAGTCCCTGTGGGTTCGACATCCTTTCTTATATAACACTATACTAAAACTTGACACCGTGCACTTGCGATAGAATCGCTACACTGAGAAATAATTGTTTAAAAAATAAGCGATCAAAACCAACGTAATCTGCTTTGTTGCATCTTTACTTCTATACAAGCTACACTTATTTTAGCTCGAATATCGTCGTTCCTTATTTTATCTCTTCTGATCTTACTGCACATCCAACGAAGCATACGCATATCTGACACACTCATCTTTTGGATGTGATTCCTCTTGGGTATCAGCATTCCGTCCCATACAACATTGTGAGTCTAACGACGATTCAATAAAACTTTCCCTTCAATTCCAGCGGGATAGTACGATCGCATAGAACTCCGGTGGCATTTCTTCATTGCAACCAGCTAGTCTGAATCATGTGGTTAACGTCATTGTTAATCTCTCCATCATTTTGGATAACTGAACCTAGGTATCGAAACTTGTTGTTCATCGATACATCTTGACCAACGAGTGCTACAACATCGGAATCCGAAAGATACGACCACTAAATCTGCACTATTCCGTTTTAGACCTACTTAATCTAAAACATTTTGATTCCAACGTCTCTCCCCAAAACTCCAATTTGGCATTTACACCTGCCATTGTCTCGTGATTAACACAACATCATCAGCAAAAAAGTATGTTCGAATGTAATTCAGTCTGTATGTCTTTTGTTATATCATCCATCACTACGGCGAACATGAAAATACTTAACGCAGACCCTTGATACAATCCAATAGTGATCGAGAACTCACTTGTCACCTCACCACACGTTCTCACATTGGATGCTACTTCGTCGTACATGTGCGGAAGCATAAAATAAAATAAAATTAATCTCTTGAATCATGGCAGAGGAAAAGATTCACCAACCCCAAAATTATTGTTGTTCCTCGTCTTTGACGTCGGGTTCCTTTTTATCTGGGGAGGGAGATTTTATCTGGGGAGGGAGATGACGTTCCTTTTTTATCTGACGAGGGAGAGTATGAATCAAAATCGGAACTTAACAGAATTGCTCTCATCAGAACCATTACAGAACATATCATAATCATAATTCATATACTTCAATCAAAGCATGGATCCATCAAAACCGAAATCTAGAGGGTACCATAGACTCAAGTGGTGGCACACATGTATGTAAAACTTTGCTCCGAAGGCTCAAGAGGTGGCTCACATGCAAGTGAAACTTTGCCCCGCAGGCTCAAGAGTTGGTCCTCGTCATATAGCACTTTGCACATTTGGATTCAAGAGGTGGCTCCTATCACACATACCATTTTGTTCAATATTGCTATTATTTCTCGGTAATCAAAAGTTGTCATAATATCATAGTTGAAAATATATCATATATTCAACTGAATTTTAAAGCATACCTATAATTTTAAAAAGGAAAGTATGGTTTTTAATAATCTACTTTGAAATGATGAAGCCTATTTTCAGATAAAATATTGATTTTCATAACAAAATACGTAATCAGACTTTTGATTTAGTTGGCAGAAGGAAGTAGATTTGAGATAGAAAGTGTGTACATTTTTTTTAATGTTCACGAATTTGATCGGAAATACATCAAAATCATCGGTTTCGTTCTATATATTTTTTAGAACTTGAACTGAATCAGGACTGTATATATAAATAGAAATTTTCTTTTATTTTTGAATGGATTTCAATAATATTACAGATATTTAGAAACTTTTTCAAAGTACAATGCACTAGCAATTAATATAAATATATAATAAATGAAGCTAAAAATGACATTTTTAAAGAGCATAGTTATCAATCGTCAATAAAGTTCATGTAGTTATACCAAGTAAAAAAACTATAATTTAGTTGAAAATCCTGCCAATTGATGCAACTTGGGGGAGAAGAATGAGGTCTCACTTCTTTTTAAAAAAAATAATGTCTCTATCCCCTCTATGTATTTTTATATCAGATCATAGAGCAAACAAGTATAATTTACCCTCCATCGTATAAACAATAAATTATGAATTCACAATCAACTGTTCTACAATGAATCCATACTTATTTGTTTAAACTAGAAGAGATAGTTCATAATACATCTAACATATGATAGAGACATCTGCAATTGTTCTTAAATTATTATTAAATTCAAAAATCTAACTAAATTGATTTTTTCCGTTTATAGTTAATTCGAGAATTAGAAATTTCAAACTACGACTATAAATGAATTTATATTTTTCAGTTTGCAAATGAATTTTGTTAATTAGTTTATTCCTCTTTATCCTTAATTTATGATGATATGTCCAAAATAAGCGTCCGACACCTCAAATTTACACTTCATCACATGATTAGGAGCGGATACATGATTTTTGGAAAGTTAATCAAAAAAATATTAACATAAAAATGGATGCCAAAAAATTGTTTATAGGTTAAAAAATATAATTTAAGGGAGTAAAAAGTAATTTTTGAAGGGTAAAATTTAATTTTTAGAGGGTAAAACTGCATTTAGAAAAAAAATAAGTCACAAAAAATATCTTTTTTGGGCAATGCCGGCCTTGCCCACACTTAAATCCGCCCCCGGACATGATTATATATCAACTTGTATGCATTAATGTGAGGCCATCGTTTTGGGCTAGCGTTACGTATCCTAATGTGGCGTCAGAATTAACAACTAAAATTGCAAAATAACATACTAAAATTGCAAAAAACATTAAAAATTATGTGGCTAAGAATAAAATTTGATAATAAAAAAGAGTAAATCATAAGGAGAACTAAAAATGAAATTTGATAATATAAAGGAGTAAAGAGAAATCGCAAAGAATCAACTATAAAGCAAGAATGCTACAATTTTCTCAATCAAAACATCAAAGGAGAAAAAAAACAAGAATCAAGGGAAAAACCCAACAAAAACATTGGCCAAAAATGAAAAAACAAATCAAATAGCAAATAGAAGGAACTTTTTATGCTACCCATGACAGTGTTGTGGGGTGTATCCATCTTTGATCGACAATATTAATAATCAATGGTTTGATATATCACCAGGAGGAAGGTCGTACACACCCAAATAGAACCTACCACTAGGGTACATCCGTTCTTTTTAGAATGTAGTTGGCCGACAGGATTGCTTCCCCCACAACTTCGGGTAGTAACGAAGTACACTGGCGTTCAGACTTCCGTGTTTCAAGTTCTAAACGTTATAGACTTACAAATCCAAATTCAAATTTTTATTTCTTGAAAATTTCGGATTTAAGCGTACTTGCTTACAAAAGTTGATACTTGGATAATATTCTCAAACTCGGTTCACAATTTGCAATTTAAGCGCACTAACTTAGAAAACTTGAATTCAAGATTTTAAATCTTGCAAATTCATGTTATAAGTGTACTAGCTTAGAAATTCAAAATGAACCAATTTGAGATATTACAACGCCTAGTCAAAATTTGTGGCTTCGATTTATCACTTGTGTTTTAAGCGTACAAAACTTAGAAACTCGAATTCAAGATTTTATAGTCTTGCAGATTCAAGATTAAGCATCAAATTCTTAGACAACACAAGTATAATATACTCACAGTTTCCCATAGCAAAACTCATTTGCTAAATTTTATTCCAATCTCATTCTTGAAGTGTTTAAACACCTCACTGACCTTGTTTTTGCTTCATAGCAATAAAGTCACAACAATATCATGTGCAAATATTGATAAAGTAACAATATACTTTTCTCACATCTCTAGTTTGCATAATCTTTACATCACAAACATCATTGTGTGTAAACTCTAGAGACATTACGATTCTTCTAACAAAAGAATGACGATTTTGTTAACTTAGTGCACATATAAGCAATAAATTTAACATTATAATTTGTGCCGCGAACTATGGTTTAAATGATCCTAACAATCATGCCACAAACCATAAGATTCACTACAATAAGTAATACATGAATTTTATTACTTCCAACAAATATCGTCATTACATTTATTTAGAATCACTCCAAAAGATACACAATCTAATTTAAGCGGTAAGCGCTAGATCATCCAAATCAATTGAGAGACGTTCTTCTGTCATATTGACTTGATCTTTTGCTTTCCCACGAGTGTCTTTGTTACGACAATCCTTTGCTATGTGATTGTGTTTTCCACACTTATAGCATTTTCCTTTGAACTTTTTCGCCTTGCCACTGTTGGAGGCCGTACCGTCAAACTTACGCTTTGATCCGGTTCTTTGTTCAACTAGGTTAGCCCGTGGTTCCATTTGAAACCTACCCGCCTTCCTCTCGGAAACTTTGTTGTCCTCCTCGATTCGTAATCGAACCACAAGCTCTTCAAGACTCATCTCATTTCGTTTGTGTTTCAGATAGTTCTTGAAGTCCTTACACATAGGAGATAATTTCTCAATTATAGATGCGACTTAGAATGAATCACTTAGACTCATTCCCTTCGCATGAATGTCATGCAAGATCACTTGTAGATCTTGCACTTGCGCCATCACAGGCTTGTTATCACCATCTTGAAATTCAGGAACTGTCCAACTATGAATTTCTTCATGCCGGCATCCTCGGATTTGTACTTCATTTCCAACGATACCCGGGGTTCCTTTGCTGTTTTCACAAGACAATAAACATTATATAATTTATTATCTAACCCATTTAGGATGTAGTTCTTGCATAGGAAGTCGCTTTCATTACAGGCATCCAATGCCACCCTCTTTTGGGTGTCAGTCTCTACTTCTTCAATCGTAGGAGGCTCCTCGGTTAAGAACCTTGCCAAACTCAGCGTGGTCAAGTAAAATAGCATCTTTTGTTGCCACCGCTTGAAATCGTTCTCATTGAACTTTTCAGGCCTTTCACCATGATGAACAAGAGTCGTTGTTGCACTCGATGAAGCCATTGAATTGCTCGATATTGTCTTAAGATTTTTGTAATAAATTTCTCTCAAAGTGTATCTCAGAAAAAAAATAACAATGACTTCAAAATAATTTTTATGTCGATGCGAGATTTGTAATCTCCGTCCTTAAGACAATATTACCCCGCTATCGTGCTAAATGTTTGCTATGTCAATTTGTCTCCCAAGATAGAACGACTATGACTTGTGATAGGAGCACTCTAAATCACAAGTCGTCAAAACACAAAGGTTCAAAGCACTCAATTTGATGAACAATAAATGCTCTCAAAATTCACTAAAAATTATGAATGAATTTCGAAAATTCTCTTTCAAAACAAGTGGAGTTATGTTGTTTATATAGTAGTCCAAAACTCAAGTCCAAATGACATCATTTGGAGGTAATATTGGGCCAAAAATCGCACCCTAAACATCAATGGACAAACCATTTCACAAATCTGAAACATGGCTCGATCGATCGAGCTCCTGTAGCAAACCAACCAAAAAAATTCTTGTCCGCTCGATCGATCGAGCAAGTTTTAAAAATCTTAATTCAATTCAAAACATGCACGCTTTCCAACACATATATCAACTTGTATGCATTAATGCCAGGCCATAGTTTTGGGCTAGCGTTATGTATCCTAATGGCGTCAGCATTAACAACTAAAATTGCAAAATAACATACTAAAATTGCAAAAAGCATTGAAAGTTATGTGGCTAAGAATGAAATTTGATAATAAAAAAGAATAAATCGTAAAGAGAACTAAAAATGAAATTTGATAATAAAAAGGAGTAAAGAGAAATCACAAAGAATCAACTATAAAGCACAAATGCTACAATTTTCTCAATCAAAACATCAAAGGAGAAAAAAACATGTATCAAGGGAAAAACCCAACAAAAACAGTAGCTAAAAATGAAAAACAAATCAAATAGCAAATAGAAGGAACTTTTTATGCTACCCATGACAGTGCTGTGGGGTGTATCCATCTTTGATCGACAATATTAATAATCAATGGTTTGATATATCATCAGTAGGAAGGTCGTACACACCCAAATAGAACCTACCACTAGGGTACATCCATCTTTTTTTATCGAAAATATTAATAATCAATGGTTTGAAATACCATCAAGAGCAGCGTAGACCCGGAAACTAAACACATCAATCAAAGATACTGAATCGCTAAATCTAACCTTTACCACTCGATCACGAATACCTATGCACACTCATAACATGCTTTGATCCGAATTATTTTGGAGTCTAGTTTTATTTAATTCTATGTCATACTTTTGGATCCAATTCAATATTCTCACCCATTATTTCTCAATCATGAGCTTATTTTTTAATGGTTTATATATAATGACCCAAAATAAAATCTTGAATTTGTGAACTTTTAACTTACATATTTTAATTTCTTGAGTTCACCTTTCATTAATATGTTTAGCTTATAAGATTGAATTTTAGGAATATTGCATGTTTTCTTGTGTCTATTTGATCATGTTTTGGCTGTGTTTTGGCTGACTGACTAAGTCGAAATTTGTTTCTGAAAATACGAGTTTTGATGGCATTTTATGATTATGTGCATAAAATAATAAGATTTCGGTGCATGAACATCAATAAATATGTGAGTAGCCCAATACAGATCTAGGAAGATTGTGATCATATTTTCTTGGTTCTTTTCAAGCTACATTTATTGACTATAATCAATTTGCATCCCATTCCATGATAATCCCTTAATAAAAAAATGTATGATTGCAATCTTATCGTTTTCAATAGTGTCTTATCTTAAAAGTAGAAAAAGAAAAAGAAAATAGATACAAATGAAAGCAACAAAGTCTTTAAAATTGGGAAATTTATGAGAAAAGTGAAAATATTTAAACAAGAGTTTCATTTACTCAATAATATAGTTACTGTTTAGTACACTTGATGAAGATTAGTTCGTTCCTTATTTTTAAATATCCATCAATCGCTTATCTTCTCTTATCTATAATATCAAGAACAGTGCATATCGTCGAGATAAGCTATTGAGATAAGTTTAGTTCTAAATATGAATTTCAATCATAGATCATGGGCCCCTCGTGTAGGAAATTTTTTTAATAGTTTTTTTTAAAGTATAGGGTGATTATGGAAATAATCTTGGTTACTCTACGGGTAGATCCATCTATTAGATTAGCATATACACGACAATGTTAGATTGGATATACATATACAATAGATGAATCTATCCTATGAGATATTATATAATAAGATAGCCAAATCAATTCATGATTATGACATCAATATATGTTATAATTATGAACAATGGACCCTCTTCAAGCTAACCCCTATGACAATACAATTTAAATTTTCTTTTAATGCACGTTGTGTGCATGATAGCCTCTCTTAAGGTACCATGCTAGGGGATGCCAATTTCTGTTGATAGTTTTCATGGGTCCAGATTGAAGAATTTGTACACTATGTTCCAAAACTACATAGAAATTAAGTATAAGGAGTAGTATTCGTTCTAGATATTTAATAACTTTTTTTACTGATAGATTTTTATGGAGTGATAGATTTCTGATAACTTTTATAAAATCTTATAGAGTCATAAAATATTTTATACCCTTATGCATTTTTTCGTTAGAATTCTATTGAGTTTATAATTTTGCAAGAACATGGTTAACATCTATAAACATACATAATTAATCAAAAATAAACAAATTCAATTAGAAATAAGATGTGTTCAATAAATAATCCAAAAATTGTAGAATTAGAAATCCAAAAACCGAGAATTCGTAAATTCAATAACTAAAAACAATTCAAAACAATACAAATACAAAAATTAACACAGTAGATATGTCATGCTTTCATTATTAGTTCTTAGACAAATAAAATGATATCATTTTTATCTGACACTCAAAATAAGTATAAAACTATATTAAAGTATATTTTGAATACAAATAAAATTATATAGAGTACATAAAAATCTAGATTAAGCTTTTTGAACCAAAGCTAACAGAATTTGGGTCACAAACTCTAACAAAGTGATAGTTGGTAATTGTAAAATCTAGAGCCCTCTGATTAAGATTGTACGTCGCAAGAAAACAAAAGGGATTGTATCAAAGTCTTTGTATGGGGCCCAATTGGTGATTACTCAATCATATTTGTGGATTTAAAGATTGATACGATGTGTGTCCATGTCAGCGAATAGCCCTTTAGAGTTACCTTCTCGAGAAATTCTTGGGTCGATAGATTGAGCGTGGACACTGATCCATACACTAATATACATAAAAAATATTTAATAAAAAAATATCATTTATATATGTATTGATGTACAGACCGAAGCTCCCACCCATGTAAGAATTTCTCTTTCCTTCTCCATCACTTCTATCATTTCACCAATTTGGCATCCTAAGTCCATCCAAAAAGTTATTTTTGTGTTACATCGCTTGGAAAGTTATACTTAAACTTGTTGGTAGGCTTTTGTCTTGGCGCCTTCAACTAATGAATACAACGGGATAAAATATATGATAATGACAGTAAATCAAGTCGAGGTAAGTGTTGAACATTTTTTTAAAATAAATTTTCTCACACTCACAATGCTTATGAAATTTGACAATCTTCTATCAAGATACATTGACTTCTACTTATGATAGTAACACAATAAATTGCAAGCACAATAACCACAAAATATTGCAAACTCTCTTTGAAAATGATATCAATGCAAGTGAACTATTTAATCTCAGAACTTTGATGTTAATCTTGAAGATAAAAATATTTCAATATCGTTCCAAAGATAAATAGTTGAACTATTGCCTCGATAATCAAAGCCAATTGTTATCTTGCTTCATATACCCAAAGATACATCCATATGTTTTTACCTCCACGGGTGATGCTCTTTCAAGTGCCTATGAGGTATGGCTGCATTCGCGAACCGACATATTTGGGAGTCTCAAATTCCTTGGTAAAAGACACTCGAGAAAGGGAGGATGATGCTCTTTCAAGGTACTAATTTCCTTATTTACCCGAACTTAGTTGTATACTCTGAGATTTTTGGAAGTTCCATTGTTGAATTTAGTCAAAAGGATATTTCATGATGTGTATTAACCATGATATATTATAATAACATTGTATGCGTATGTCATCTCATGTATTAAAACCCAAGTTACTGGGCATACCTCAGCTGATAAGAGCTCACATCCACTTTAGAAAGACTCGAATTCAAATCTCTCATTGTGCGGAAAAATATTTAGTCATATCACCCTCTCCAAAAAAAAAAACCGATCCTCGAATATCAACTAGTATTTTAAAAAGTCATATCATTAAGACATCAATTGTTTTTTTCTAGCATCCCAGCCCCTCCTCGAACTACCTTACATCACATCAAGTATACATTTGAGATCAAACACCACTAATCAACCAACCAATTTCAAACACTGTTTAATCTGCCCTATCACAAATATATAAGGACAGATTTTGAAGTCCAAATTTAGAGAAAAGGGATTGTTTCTTGAAGATGGCAAACTGCTATTGGTCTGAAGAATACGAGACTTGGCTTCCTCTTGGTGAGGCCGCGGCGCTCCAACACCACTGTTACCCTCCGGCCGCCACCGCGCAGCGTTGGATGCCACCTCCAGAGGAGGCGGCGGAGGACAGAGCAGCCAGCGCTTCCAGGAGTCATAGTGAAGCAGAAAAGAGGCGCAGAGATAGAATCAATGCGCAGTTTTCTGTACTTAGAAAACTCATCCCGAAGTCTGAAAAGGTTCATTTTCCCTCTCATCTACTCATTAATATACACTTAGGAAATATTTATACAATCATACTTATATATCAACTCAATATTAAAATATAATATTTTTTAAATAAAAAAATATAAACAAACATACCAATCATTTTAGAGAGAAATTATTGCACTTCATTTTTACGTTATACAACAATATCTTACACTGAAAATTATTATTAAGTAAATAACGTATCGACCTGAATTAAATCATGGTGGATTGTAGTAATATGATAAATTTTGTACAAAGTTTGTAGTGATGTGTGTTTGAAATATCTTTGGCTAAAAAATATTATATTATGTGTAAAATCTTATTATCAACATTTGTCACAATGGCCACTTGTCATTTAAATTAAGATTTTTGTATCTTAATGTGAGATTGGACCTACCACGACCCAATAATCAAATATATCAACTCTATATCACGCCAAGATTTTTTTTTTTTTTTTTGTTTTGCAATAAGTATTTTTAAACCATTTTTTTTTTCGCAAAAATAACATTCTAGCCGTAATTTAACCTACAACCTAGTAAGCTATTTAAGGTGACATACTCGGATCCGATTACTTTCAATTCAGTCTCCTTAAAGTTTCAAGCATATTCTGGACTGAGTACCTCTCATTCTTACGGCGTATTTGACTGAATTGAGAATTTTTTTTAAACACATTAGAGACTATATCGGGTCACTGAAACTTTAGGGATATAACCGGGAATGAATCCAAATTACAGGGACGTTTTAATGTATTTTTTCGTGTTTTTTATCAATAAAATGAAGGTATCATTGTGGTTAAGTTCTTGTTACCCTATGAATGTTTTTGAATTGATGGATTAGGAGTTTATGATTTCAAATCCATAATAATAAATACATTTTGGGTAAATTCATTTGATAAGATATTTGAAATCCCAATCTATCATTTTAAACTATTTTTAAATCAATTTAATAGATTTCAAATCCATCTCAAGATCCAAATGAAGCCTTTTCATATTCTTCTTCCAAATCATTTCCCGGAATCCAAATCCTTCAATCGAATGCAGCTTTAGGGCATTATCCTCATGATAGATCCAATGGTCATTATCTGCTCAAAAAAAATTTCATGTCAGGTCAAATGTGGACCTTATGTCTTTGTGTCAATAGTGGTCATTGAATCTACGGGTAATACCCGGATCTCATTAACCAGTAGTACAGTATAGATTCAATAATGAAAAAAAAAATATAATTTTATTAGTATGTGTGTGCAGATGGACAAGGCGGCTCTACTAGGGCATGTAGTAGCACGTGTGAAAGAACTCAAAAAAGAAGTAAAAGAAGTATGCAAATACTCATCAATCCCATCTGAAATAGATGAAGTGACAATAGATTTCTTCGATTATGGAGAAGAAACAAGTGCACAAGATCAAGAGAATGTGTGTGTAAGAGCATCGGTGTGTTGTGACGACCGACCCGAGTTATTTTCAGAGCTAAGCATCGGGCTAAAAAGTCTAGGACTCGCAATTGTTCAAGCTGATCTAACCAGTTTAGGGGGCAGAATTAAGGCAAATCTTGTTCTTTGCGCAAAGGGTACTTGTAGTGAGGAATATATGAGTTCACTTGGGCAGTCGCTCAAATTAATTTTGAATCGTGTCGTCGATTCTTCGTCTACGTCGAATTATATTGCACGGAGCAAGAGACAGAGGTTCTTTTTCTCCTAGGTCTCACTAGTTGATATGAGGGGAGCATGTTAGAGATATATCCTATTTTAATTATATTTCAAAGAAAAAATCCATATCTCATTATTAACACTAAATGCATATTTAACAAAAAAGTTTAATAAGCATGACGAAATAAAAGATAACATCTCAAATTTAAAAAAGTGTATAAATAAATGCATGTCACTTGAATTATCATAGTATCACACATACTAACACTAATATATTTCAAATTTTATTTTAGTCAAAAACTTTTTTACAAACTACCAAAAATTTTATTTCCATGTCGGACACGCCCCTCGGTCATGTGTGACGCGTTTTTTTTTTTTAAATTAAGGACACGCCAAGTGGCTTGACATGTGTCCGAGGGGTGCTGGGGTCATAAAATTGTCCGACACTGCACCGGGGATTTTTATGAGTGTCTGTATATCATTGGAGTAGTTAAACAGTGTCGTGTCTGACACGTGTTTGAGGGTGTCGGTATTCTAAAAGTATCACACTTGATACTATGCACCGATGATTTTTAAGAGTTTCTATATATAATAGCAGTACTTAAACATATATGAAGTACATGAAATTTGTTTGGTAATCTCTTTTCCTATTCACTTGATGTGAAATTGTGTGGGAGCTCCTGGGCCTAGCCCAGTTGGTAAGAGCTTACCTCCAATTTGAAGATACTCAAGTTCGAGTCATGCTTTGTGCGGAAAAATATTTAGTTCATCACCGTCTCAAAAAAAAAAAATTGTGGTAATATTGTAGTAGTAGATATATCCGTTATAATAAACTGTAATGGATATGTATCTACTGTTAGTCTATTACCACACAATTTGAACTAAACGAGTTGGCATATATACTGATGTCAAACGGGTCGTGCCTGATTTGGCATATTTACTGATGTCAAACGGGCCGTGTCGGGCCACATATCCGTGCCGCCCGGCACTGTTCCTTGCCGGGCCGGCACGGAACGCTACCGAGACGGGCCGTGTCTCGAAATTTATCTGACCCGGCACGGTCCATAGGCCCGTGGCCTATGGGTAGTGCCTCGGGCCGTGCAGTGCTGGCACGGCCCAAATCAATTTTTTTTTGTTTAATTTTAATTATATAAATATAATAATATTATAAAAATATAGATTGGCACAATATACTTGTAAAATAAAAAAATTTTGACCACGAATTGAAAAACTAAAAATTACATTGAACAAAACAAAAGAATAAATTACAAAAGAGTTTAAAAAATAGTTTTCTTCATTTTCATCCGAAGAAACATCATGTCCTCCCAAACCTTGTAATCGACTATCAGCATCCAACCAATCCTTTAAAAGAATACATATCTCCACATTGTTTGGTTTCATTCTACTTCTTTTTTCATCAATGACTCTTCCACCTGCACTAAAACAAGACTCCGATGGAACTGTGGATATCGGAGGAGTTAATAGATCACGTGCCATTATGGAAAGTACTGGCCAAAGTCTAGCATTGTCTTTCCACCATGCCAAAACATCAAAAGTTTCTAATTCTTGTTCACTGAAATTTATGACTTGGTTTAGATATAACTGAAGCTCAGTAAATGAAGATGTATTAGAACTAGGACTAGAAGAAGCGGAAGTAGTGTCTTGTCTTCTTCTTAACATTGTCCACACAGAACCCTTACTACTACTAGCGCCACTACTACCACTTTCTCTTACTGGAATTGCTCTAGAATTATGTAATGAATCATATAAAGAAAACAAAGCAAACAAATATTTATTTATGCGCTCTTTCTCTTGATTAATATTAACATTTTCATAAGCCATGTTGGTGTAATAAGATTCTATTATAATTTCTACACTATATAATTTTAATCTAGGATCCAGAATTGATGCCAAGCAATTCAACATAGGAATAGTTTTCCAGTATTTTTTTAAATTATACTCCATTGGTTCGACAATACCTGTAAAAAACGGATCAGATCTATGTAATGCAAAACATTCACTAATTTCATAAATTTTATTCAAAATATTGAAGAAGTTGGATAATAACAGCCCGAAAATAAATTGGTAGCATCATAAAACGATTCTAAAAAATTACAAATATTAGAAGCAATTTCCCAATCAGTTTCTTCAATATGAAAATGTTCGGCCATCCTTTCATTAAAAAATAAAGTGATCACATTTCTATAAGGTAAACATGCTTGCAACATTAAATATGTGGAATTCCACCTATTAGGAACATCATAAGGAAAATCTTTATAATTCATACCATAAGAAATACATAAACTTTTGAAGTCTTATTTTATAGCAACTGAACCATTAAGAAATTTAAGCGTGGTCTTTATTTTTTCTAAGTGAAGCTCAAGTGGTTTCAATCCATCTTGCACACACAAATTTAAAATATGACATGCACAACGAATATGAAAAAGATCACCATTTAAAATTGGTTTCAAATAAGTTTTTAATATAGTAATTGCAGCAGTATTATTAGTTGCATTATCAAATGAAATAGAGAAGATTTTATTACTAATATATATTCATTAGTAACTTGCATAATGGCATTGGGAATAACTCCATCCATATGAGGCCAATCAATTTTTGTGAAACCTAAATTTTTTTTATGTAACACCCAATTATCGTCAATTCAATGTCCTGTAACACAGAGATATGATGCATTGCCAAGATAAGTTGTCCAAATATCACTTGTTAGTCCTACTTTCGATAAAAGATTACCTAAATACGTAATTAAATTTGCTTTATATTCATTAAAAATTTGAATGCATCCGATTTAGTAGTATTCCTTGAAAATCGTTTATGTTGAGGCTGCAAACCTAAATGAATATAATTAGTGAATTTCGCATCCGGCCCCATTGAAAAAGGTTTCTCCGCCCATACATCTAATAATTATATTTATTTAGGTTTGCAGCCTCAACATAAACGATTTTCAAGAAATACTACTAAATCGGATGCATTCAAATTTTTAATGAATATAAAGCAAATTTAATTACGTATTTAGCTAATTCTCTCCTATCTCTTTCAACATTAAAGTGAAAATACTTAAACTTGAACTACTACTACCAGTACCGAATTGTGAAACAGTAGTTTGGTTACCATCAGTTGGTTCTCTTTCATGTTTAGCAACGTGTCTTAGTAAATGACATGTACCACCAGAAGAAGCATATGCATAATCTTTTTTACATTTTTTACAAACTGTCCTTGATCCCTTTCCCTCAACATTTTCTACATCGAAGTTCTTCTACTTGATGATTGAATATTTGGTGTGCTTTCTTCATTTTCATGAAATTGATCGATTTCATCATCATAATTCACATTATAAGATGAATCAGCCATTATGTATATAGACTACAATTATCTAATGCAACAAATATAAAAGTTACCAAATATTTGCTAGAGTATTGGTTTTGTTGCTTGTGCTTGTCTTGGCAAATGTAAGACGAACTTCTTTCTTATTGTGAACAAATTGAGAGTATAGCGTCTCAAGTATATAGAGCTTAGAGATTGAGAGGATAAAATGTTTCCTCAACACAAACATTTATATAACAACCAAAAAAAAAAAAAGTTTTTTTAAAAAAATAGCCGTTCAACGGCACTTTTTTTTACCGTTGGCCATTGGCTATCGATCGCCAACCCCGTGTATAGCCTACTACCTCTAGGCGATCGATAGTCATTTATGTGGCGATCTATCGCCAAGCCCGTGCATAACCTACTGCCTCTAAGCGATCGATCGCCACATTATTGGCGATCGATCGCTTATTTAAAAAAATAAAATAAATAAATAAACAATTTCGTGCCGTGCCGTGCCAGCCCACGGGCTGGCATCCCTTGGCCCGGCACGGCCCAGGGTCAGGGCCGTGCTTGGCGCGGCACGACACTATAGCGTACCGTACCCGTGTCGTGCCGCTCCGTGTCGTACCGTGCCCGTGTCGTGCCTCGTACCATTCGCTCCGTTTGACATCTAGGCATATGTAATCTATTGGTTTCATACATATCAACGTTGCATCATAATGGGCTTAAATATTTTGAGTTTTATTGTACTAAATTAAAATTATTTATTTTTTAGAAGAATAATAAACAATATTACCACTAGTATTTTATGGGTAAATATTCAATACGAATCTTGAATTTAACTTTTTAATGATTAATTATTGTTAAAAAAAATATTTTCGCACCAAAAATATGTCTAGCATCATCGCCACTCAAGTTTAGAGTTGATGCTGAATCCGAAGCTGAAGCAGTTTTCGTGAATTGGATGGCCAAGAAGTAACACCATCAACAGAAATTCAACGAGAGACAATTTTAAAATTCTCAAAGGGTCCATTTGGATTGAGAGATTTGAAGCCATGAACTTCAAATCCATGATTTCAAATTCATTTGATTGTTTGATTAAGTGTTGAAATCCACCACTTTCTTAATTTATGTAGATGTAATTGTAATTATAATAGATTTGACACACCAATTATAATAGATTTGACACACCCAAGATGGGTGTCATTTTAAATCCATTATTCAAATCCCTCTCTAAATCAAATATCTTACTCAAAATCAAATCCCCCAATCCAATCACAACCAAAATGAAACTAAACCACAAAACTTCACCCAAGAACCAATACAACACATCTTTTACAGCTTATTATTCAATTGCATTAATAACATACACAAAATATCAGTCTTGCCGCCTAGAGCTGCAAAAAAATGCCTCAGCTACCAAAGAATATTACAAGAAAATGTTATATATAATATATATTACCGTATTACAGTCTAGATCGTCTCATGCTTCAGCTAACCATCTTCCAGAACTGAAAAGTGAATATGACACAAACCAGAAACTATATCGCAATGTCACGGCCAAACCTTGGGTGCATGCCCTCACAAAGCGACTACTGGCAGCGAATGTTGACAAGGTAACCACAGAAATATCAATAGGACCCCATCGGCGGCATGCCAAATGGTGGCATTGGAGGCATGCCCATGCCACCCATTGGTGGTGCACCGTAACCGCCTCCCATGCCAGGACCTCCCATTCCCGGCATAGGCGGCGCTGGCAAAGCAAGAGGCAACAATTGGGCATATAAGTTCTGCAGCAAATAACATATACGAGAATTAGCTGCATTCAATAGCGTCCCACAAAATTTCAGATATGATTTAGAAGCTAATATTTAGTTATCGAAAGTACTTTTTTCTGCCGTGAAATCTTCAAATTTTTGTTAAAGGATGAACCTTTATTGCACGGACAATGATACGGCGACACGGACACGACACAAAACGGACACGGCGACACGGATTTCCAAAATTTATAGGATACGACACGGTTGGGACGCGCATGTATAATTATATATATATATATATATATATATATATATATATATATATATATCATAAAATACTAAAATTCACATTTTTTTTAAATTCTAAAATCATGTAAAAACAACAAAAATATTCTTTCTAAATTCAAGAAGCATATCACTGGAATCATCATAATATTGCACATACTAACACCAATGCTTATTAATGTAATTAACATAAAGTTTAACAAGCAAGTCCAAATAAAATATAACATCAAATAACCAAATTTAATAAGCGTATAAATAAACGCATGTCACTAAAATCATAATAATATTACTCATACTAGCACAAAATGTATATTACTTCAATTAACATACGTTTTAACAAACACGTCCAAATTTTATATTAGTCAAAACCATTTTAAATTGTACAAATCAAATTTTAAAAAAAAATGTCATTTCCTTGTCAGACACGCCCCTCGTAAGTATCCGACACTCCCCTCGGAAGTGTCCGATATGGGTGTTCGAATTAATTTTTATTTTTAAATTAAGGATACGCCACGTGGCGCGTCCGATGGGTGTCCGAGAGAGGTGTCAAACACTACACCAAATGATTTTCAAGAGTGTCCGTGCATCATAGGGATGTACCAACCAAGCATGTCAACATGTGACAGACATGCGTCGCTAAATTAAAAGAAAAAGAAATTTCCAATTTCTTACGAGACAAAAGTTTGTTTCAACCAGTATCATATGTACCTGTTGCATGATGACATCTTTCTCATCCTCCTCTTTTGCCTTCACTTCCTTCATAGCCTCGATCTTGTCCTTTATTAGTTCATCCACTTTGCCCGTATATTCACGGATAAACTGAACGAGGGGAACAATGAACATAGGTATAAACCAAGTGCAAATGAAAGTAAAGGTCCCAAACAATATTCTAGAATTTTATTTTATTTGGCTCGGAAATATAAAATGAGAACAAAGACACATGCACGACCACATGAGAGGGAGCAGAGGAAAAAGGATGGAGAATCACCTGTAATAGATATGGGAAGGCAAAGTCAATCATGTTATTCATCCAGGCAAGTTCAAGCACAACGTCTGAGCGAATCAAATCGTAACAAACAAAGAGGCACGATGCGAAGCACTCCTTTTTACCCTAAAAAGGAAAAAAAAAACATTTAGACACCCAATGTCAACCATAAATATTGATAAAATCATGATACTTGTTCTCTTCTAAAAGCATTGTCGTACACAAGTCATCTTGATGTTATAAATACAAAATACAAAGTTCAGTAAAAAAACAGGTAACATCAATGATCAATAGGAAAAAAGACTTTGATAGTGGATTTTAAAAGAGATACCATATTTTTCAGTGAAAAAATTAAAAAAATTAGATTAGATATTTTAAATACGTTGATAAAGCAAACCTGTTCAATGAAGTAAACAAGTAACTCTTCAGCGAGTTCACGTTCACCAGATTGCGAAGCTGTCTCCATCGCATCTTTGTAGAGGTTGTCTTTCTTTGATAACGCAATTGATTGCTTCCACCTGCCCGCTTTCTTGTAAATGTAGGCTGCAACACGCCTCATTTCCAGAAGCTCATGTTTCTCAATCTATTCGAGCACGTTACATAGTAATTTTAAACTTCCTCAAAAACAAAAAAAAACAGAGACTGCAATAATTATAGCTTTACCCTTTGAGCAAGACCAATCTGATCAAAGTTATCGTGCAATTCAATTGATTCACGAAGTCTGTCATAATCCTCCTCCTCCACATAGATCTCATTGAGAGCTTCATTCACCGCAGACACATTATTGCTCTGGACTGCAACCATATAAGGCTTAACAAGACGCAGTTGACCCGCCTGCATAGATTATGTACAACATTTATAATGTTACACACTTACACTTGAAAATTCAAACAAACAATTGGATCCGTGATAGGAAATATTATATCAAGCAGAAGTGTCGACCTTTCTCATTATGTCCACGACTCGAGTGTGATCAACGCGAAGAGCAAGAACATTCAGAACATCATTGATGAGCTCAGGATGTTCTTGCAAATAGAAGTGCACAGCTTTGTAATATAGCTCCACATTGGCAACTTTGGCAATAATATCTTTGAATTGCATGTGCTCCCAAGCTTCTGGGGAATGATTCATCACAGTTGTAGCAGCATTATCAAACTCATCATACTGAACATATAGATAAGTTAATTCTTGCCAATGCTGCTGTTCGTCGCATGCTCTGATCAGCTTGGGAATATTGAGACGTGTAGAGAACAATTTGATGTGCTCCATAAGCTTCTCATGACGGTATCTAGCATACAGGACACCCAACTCGGTAAAAATCCCCATATGCGCACGCTCCAATCCTAAACCACTTTCCATAAGTGATATAAGCTCATTAAAGCATCCTCTGTTTTGATAAAATTCGCTAACCTCTTCCAGGTCATCCACCTACATGGATCAAAAAACGATGTGTCACAATATACTTTAGATTCAGAGATCTTGGATTAAGAAACCAAATCATTTGATTCTATCAGAATCAAATACCACACTTGAAAATGAAAATCAATGAAGTACCTGTACAATGATATTCAGACCACATATCTGAGCCAAGCGGAACTCCTCAGCATCAACACAGGCAAAGCAGACTTCTTTCCATGTCTTTGTGCTGTTGGCTTTTCTGGCTGCATCAACAGCACCTTGAAATTGCTTCAATTTCACAAGTGTGATTGCCAATTTGCCCCAGTTAGAGATAAAAGCAAAAATAATCTTTGCAGCCTCATACAAAGCTTCATCATACAAGCGATCACCAACGTTAGGCAGGTTAGCAACATTTGGCATAAGAATAAATTCTTCGATGTCACCCAATCTATCAATCTTAGCATAGGCATAAATGAGCTCGCTATCCACTTTTGGTTCCTTTGCTTTCAGCCTAACCATGAGAAGGTACTTCACCAGGTCATGATAGACATCTGCATCCTCCGCAGCTCGGATGACATCCAGGAATTGAGTAGCATCATCCGCGCGAATAAATGACTCAATTGCATCGCTCACAAGTCCTTCCCTGAGTTGAGATCTAGCAACTTGGCTCCAAACAGCATCTTCTTCAACACGGAAAGCAAATTCTACAGCTCGGTTAATATCTCGAATATTATCCAGCAAAACATTAACAGCCTGGACATTCAAATTAAACTTCTTGAAAATAGCAAAAGCTTCTTCGTACAATTGAACTTCCACAGCCACTTCTCCAACAGCAGGTCCATCAAAGTTATCAAGTCTATTGATATAGTCCATAACTCTAGATGGATCTGCCTTGATTGCAGTCAAAATAAGTAAGTTTTGCAGGTTAAAGTTTCCACTGAACGCAGAGTTCTGAAGAACAATCTTTTCAAGCAATTCAATTAGCTCGTGAGGAAGATCAGCAGTCATAAAAGCTTTAACAGCAGCAGAAACTTGCTCTGGGCTCTTGCTTTCAGGTAAAGCAGTAGATACAACTTGATCAATGAGCAGCCTTCTGAATTCATTTTCAGGATCGAGGACTTTTTCCCAGAGATCAGCATCCATTCTTTCAACTACATATCTGAAGTTATTTATAAAAAAAAAACAGTGGATCAACTTCTGGCACGCATGAACTAACGTGTAACTTCCAATAAAACTACGCATCACAAACCTCGCTTGCAGCTTGAACAAAGAATTCTTATTTGTCACATTAATAAGTTCATCGTCACACTGTCCTCTCCGGTATGCCACAACGGCAAGGGTAGGATCACGCTTTTCACAATATTTACCAACAACACGTGAATCATAATATGGGTTGGTGGTGAGGAAATGTTCCGGATTGTTATTGCTATCTATTATTATTTTACCCAAAGCATTGTGGACATGGACATCTTGGCTTCCTTCACTCACAAGATGTTCCAAAAACTGAGTGAGCAGGCGAAGACGATTCCTGCAAACCACATATCACAAATAAAGATATCAAGGACGAAGCTGGTTCAAAGCAAAGTTAGGGGGTGCAGTGTGTAAGGCACGCACCTTTTCTCGCACTCATCCACCAGTGGCTCAACTGGAAGCAGAGAACGAACAGAAAGAATCAGGCCTTTTATAAAATCTTCAGGACACTCATCATCTAGGAGCTGCCCAACCACTAATGGAGCATTTCCAGGATTGACCTATAAAGCAAGTAAGAATCACTTGCATGAAAGACAAACACTACCCTTTTGGGGAGAAAATTTTCAAAAGATCATCTTACCTTCTGCACATAACCTTCAATATATCGAAGCATGTTGTTCGAGTACAAGTAATGGGTGAGGTCTGGAACAAAACCAAAGCGGTCACACACATTGATTAATGGTCGTGCATCTGGAAGTTTTGCTTCCATTAAAAAATTCTTAGTCTTTTCAGGGTCATAGAAATTTGATTCTCTGGTTACACGCTCAACCTCTTTGATTTGTCCAGTCTTCGCAGCAGCCTCAATGTACTTGAAGTGAATATCAGGATCCTCACTGCCAGAAACCAATAATTATATAGATATAAGTAAATACAGAAGAACAGGTCGTCCGATAGCAATTAGAAATCCATTCCTTTCCAAGCAGATTACCTGGAGCTCAAATATGATCCCAGGAAGAAATATAATCCTTCATACGACTTGAACTGCTCAAAGAGCTTAATACAAGCCGCAACACCCAATTGTTCGCAATATTCTTTAGCAACCTAAATAAAGTTGAACAGTAATTGTATCCAATATAAGAATGCTAAAGTCACATCAAACAATAAACTTCACATTTCTGGGTCCTTGGTTTCAGAAAGGCATCTTTCAATAAATTCGACATTTTTTAAATCTGTATGCCGTCACCCTACCTGGACAATTATCTGAAGGTTCCCTCTTAAATTGACTAGTAAAAGATCCTTCATACATTCCAGAGCCCATTCGGGGGAAAGTGTGCCAAAGAACTCCACAAGTGCCTAAAATTATCACACCATTAAGCACTAATATTAACCAGTTGAATGGAGAAATAGTACTAGATTTTGGTAACCTGTGGCTCAATTGCATGAGTGTTGACAATGACACGCTTGATATCAGGCAGTTCAGAATAATGCTGCAGGCACAAGTAAAATGTTAGATTAAAAGGTAAAATGACATGTAAGGGTACATAAATGGTGAGATTTAACCTGTAGTGCTCGAACATAAAGGCCAGCTTTCTCACAGAGTTGAGCAATCCGAGGCCTGTCATAATGACTAAACATGCCATTAGCCAAAATAGCATCTGCTACATTAGGAAAGGTCACGAGATTGATCTCCAGGACCTGGAAAAATAACAAATTCATGATGCCATCTGTCAACAAAATAAAAGTTTGATGTTGATTTACAAGAGGATTAGCATGAATTAAATATTGACCTTAGTTTGCAGGAACGCATGCTCTGGTAGATTGGTTTGAGAACATCCAACAGAAATGCTGTTGCTTCGCGGATCATGTTCCTCTGATGAAAATGATCGAAACAGAAAGATTGTACGATTAATCATCTCAAAAACTCAAGATGCAAAGGCTTTAAAAATGAAACAGGGAAAATATACAAGACTATGATCATGAAATCAGAATATTTCAAATGCAAAAGAAAACCTACAGACAGACCTGTAGGAAGAGATCAGTAATAGTATTGTAATCAACAGGACAACCTCCTTCCATTTGAGACATCATAAGAGCAAAATTAACTGCTCCCTGTAGCACCAGGAAAAAAATCATTAAAACATAACCTCCAAATATCAGGTCATTTCTATCATGATTCGACACGACAACTACTCAAGCTTAACACACGACACTTTCGAAGACTTCAAAAATTAATTTTATGCCGACCCATGTATACCTGAGGATCAGACCTGAGAATGGTTTGCAAAAGAAACAGATAATCTGGTGTGTATCCAACCTGTTTCAAGTTAAACATGTTGTTTTCATTGGAACCAATTGTACTACAGAAGGACAATAATAATAACAAGTGCAAGAGCATCAACTATGTTATAAACTAGTGTTATTGACCTGCTTTGAATATATCAAGATTTTGTCGAACTCCCGACGCTCAGCAAAAGCTGCCACGACTTTCGGTGTAGCTCTTGCTTTGATATATATTTTCAGTGCAAGGTCATTGTCAACAGTCTACAAAATAAAAGCGGAAAACGAAAATTCAAATTGCACAATAAAATGGAACACCTTAAAAATCAGGTTTGAAACAGCAATCAATCTGAAAGTGGTGGAAGTTCCAAACTGAAGGAATTACCTTCACCAGGTCTCCAAGTTCCTCACTGCATTCAAGTTTATCTTCAGCCAACCAGTTCTCCAATAAATTCTTCTTGTTCTGGTTAACGACGAGGCGAGATAACTCCAAAGACTCAAACGCGTTAAGCTTTCCTTTAGTTAACAATGTTCCAAAGTACTGCAACAATGGTGGCGTCTGCCCAGCTTGAACAGGCACACTCTGAAAATACATGTTAACTAATCAAACTCTCATCCTATCAAAAGAAAATACACAGGATTCCAATCACATTTCTAATCCAAGGGAGTTTCTGATTCAAAAATGATGTCTTCTTGAATTCACACTTCCATCTACTGCATGTTTGGTACAAGGAAAAACGCGAAAGGTAATGAACAACATGCACCTGAAATTTGGCAACAGTGTCTGGTGTCCTCAGTATGCCTTGAGGAGATTCTGCAGCAAGCTCAGCAGCCTCTTTATACTTTGTCTGAGCAAACAATTCTTGAAAACGTTGAACAACCTGGTACATTTTAAGATGGCAAAAAGTTGCATTATCTGCATCCATTGAGAACACTTCACTAAACAAAAACATAATCAAGCATCCGCTTTGATCACCCAGAAAAAAAAAACAGTAAGTCAGACAGTTCAGTGAAGGTGCAAAGAGAAACATATATTTTTGTCATAATCATAAACAAAAAGACCAGATGAAAATTTTGGCACCTCACAAATCTAGCCCAGCTTTTAATTAGGAAACAGCCCAAGCCTAATTCTATTATACCCCAGGATAACTGTTCAGCATTAAAATCATTTTGAAAAAAAGCATTCATGCACAATATGCATAAACAAATGTAAATTTCTTTCTCCACGCTTTTAAAAAATTTAGATCATCAAGAGCCAAAATTAACCTACCAAATTCTCCGCACCAGGAAGGTTTCCTCTTTTAGCAAGGTTGACAGCGAGCTCCAGATTGTTTAACTAGCAATAATCATGTACGACTCAAAATATTTGTGAAAAGAATAACATGAATAATACAAAAACTGCATAAGCTTAGCATACTTGGCCACTGACAAAAGGCACGATATTTGCTTCGTTTACTGTAGCAAGTAAAACTTGACCTCGCCTGTTAATAGCATAGAAGCCTCCAACTGATGAAGCTTCTGATGTCAGAAAAATGGGATCTGGACTGATTCTATTTCTGTATATGGCAGCAGCAGATTCCAAATCATACACAAAGAGCAGCCCAAGCTTCGTGATAACATAAATAAGACTATACTTATGGGATATCTGCAAAACCATACAATTAGCCTGTTAAATAGACACAATATTTCAAAGACCATAGATATAAACAAATCAAACTTGTAAATTTTATGAAAGTATGATTAAAAATTGAACTGGAGCTCGAGCACAGGCTAGTGAATTTAGTTCAACGGCTTAGCTAACAGGTTTGGATTCCTAACATCTCATGAGCTCAAATAACGAATTTAGCTAACTCGGTTAATTATTATATTCATGAGCTTTATATATAAAATTATAAAATTAATAATAATATTTTAAGTAATAATGATGATATTATATCCATAAATATAAAAATGTTTTAGTTAATTTATTTTTACGTATTATTAAAAATATAAATATTTTTAAAGTGCTCATGGTTGAACAACTAAATTTGAACTTGACCTTGGGTACGACAGACTCACGAGCTGACTCAATTCAATGTACACCTTCTAAAATTAGCAACCATTAACCAAGAAGAAATACCTGCATAGCTACCGGGAAGTCATCAGCAAAATCTGGAGGGAAGAACAAGTCTGCCTGCTTTTTAGTAAAAGTTGGTTTCCCTGTAAAGACTTGCAGGTGTTAGGCCAAAAAATAATCATAAATAGAAAATATTAAGTTTATGTATATGTCCTGAACACGACTTCCCAAGCCAGTAGATTTGTTTAAATATAAGTAGAAGATTAAAATCGAATAACATGAAAGATATATCCACCTGGCTGAGCACCAAGCTCAATAACATGCAACTTCGATGAAATCTGACCAGAATTAGAGGATTTTGACGCAAAAGATATAAGGATGGAGTCTTTATCATTCCCTGCAACCTGCACAAGAATATATAAAGAGAGTTTAGCAATAGCTTTGCTCACAGAAACAGTAAATAGTGCATAGAAATCCAAAGCAAGGAGCAAAGTACTCGGAAAGAGGCAAAAGATGCAGCATGTGCTTCGAGAGCTTGACTGCGTTGCTGGTCTACAGAAAACAGCTGCATATTTCCTTTGACGAGTTGTGGCCGCTAAAGAAGGAACATCTCAGTAAAGTTGTTGGCAATGAAACGCCAAAATGCAGAAGTACTATTAAAGTAAAAAGCACATGTCTCCAAAATATCTGCATATCATTGATCATCATCATCACCACAAGTTTAGTCCCACAAAAGTTAGGTTCGATTACATGAATCTTTCATTTCCCTGATGCTCTTTTCAAAATTGAAGTGTCAAGAGATCACTTAACCCATGCTTAATCAATTCGTGTCAAGTTAAGTTTCCATCACATTTTACTTTGGTTTTTACTAATCATATATCCCCCTATTTTCACAATATCTGTAACACTGGATGTGGAACATGTACGACTCCAAATCATCTTAAACATTAAGATGTGCTGTCCACAAAAGATTAAAAAAAGAGAGCCCGACATTGAAACGGTAACTAGGGAAGAAAGAACTACACACATGATTTAAATCGAACTTAGCAGGTTAGCTTGGAAAGGTATTTGAACATGGCATAAACTTTACACAAATAAAAAGGTACTAGTAGAAACAATATACACCTTAATATAAACAATAATAACTAGAGTTTTCCGAAAAACCTATGTAATTGAAGTGTTAATAACACAGCCAATCATAAATTTATCTGACAAAAGATCATAAATAATAAACCAGTTTAAAATCATATAAGCAATATAGCAATAATACTTGGAACTAGACATGTTACTATACCATAATCCTTCTTCCTTTCCAAAATTTATTTCTGGCAATCATTGTTTGCACAAAAGAATGCAGAAGCCATTCCAACAAATTCGCAACAACAAAAACAGCAGACTCAGTTGTTAAATCAGTTGTCTCTTATTTTCAATAGAAGTGCAAGTAGCTCAACCCATTGGTTGCACTTTGCCGTATCATATTGAACTTTCAAAGCCCTCAAAAGTGGTAAGCAAGAACGTCATCGTATTTTATACCATTATCAACTTATAATAGCTGTACAGATGAGTTAGTTAAACACTAAAATGTTCTGTCGCATGTACATAGTAGAATGTAACAACTACAGCATGATAAGCTGGCATATTTATACGCTTGACAAACTTATAAACCTGACATTGACCTGATTTTGATAGAAAACAGATGCTGATACATTAAAAATTTAATGTCCAATCTGCACATAGAGACCTACAAAATTAGGTGAATTGTCTCCAAGAATAGAGAAATTACAACATAAAGTCAAGGGATGATTACTCTGTTGCAGCTCTAGAGAACCTATAGGAAATTTTTGGACTCACATTTCAACAGTTAATGTTTGGTTTAGTATTATTCATGCTTCAATGTTTAACTTTTTATTAGTCGTCGAAAGACAACAATAGATTAGAAGGAAAAAAAGTAAGCAACCACAAAACACATCATGACGTCAAAAGAGAAGTATCACATTGTTGAAGAATATCAACAAAAGGAAGGCGAAATAAACTTGAAGGAAGGTGATAGTGACAGAAAAACAACCGGTGGAACACAATTATTTTTCTATTATTAACAATGTTAACTACATGATCCTGGCAATATCTTAATTTCAATTTTGAAAAGGAAGCCACTCACCTCAGGTGAACCAGGAGCAATCCCGATCAAAACCAACCATTTCAGAAGGGTCGCATTTATAATGATGATTTGGTTGTTTGCTAAATTAGCAGTCCTTTCAAACATCTTTACAGGTTCAGAATCACCTACTCAGGGTGAGAAAGGAAAGTTCTTATGGAAAGATGGTTGCAAGCTCATTAAAGAAATGAAACATAGAAAAATGTAGTAAAATTTTGAGAAAATCCAAATGGTAAAATTGCCTTCAATTAACCAGTGATATACTGAGGATTGAGTCACTAAACCAAACATCTTAGGGAAATCCACTTCCAAAATGCAACCTGTCATATAAGCATAACATGCAATACAGTCATCTTCAAAAGACATGATATATTATATATAATATTGCAACTCAGACGTCCACAATATGAAGTATCGAAGTGTACGACAGGTAGTAAGATACTTGCCTGCTCTGGCATCTGATGAGACTTCATCTTTGATTTGGCCTCAAGTTGAAGATTGCAAGTGATCTTGAGTTGTACCAGGAAGTTGAGCTTCATCAAAGAAACCACATCATATTTTGGTG